>JASGCC010000011.1:0-266243 GCA_030067915.1 Hydractinia echinata
TTAGTACCAATGCATTCAGCAGCTGTATTAACCTAGGCGCTTATTAATTTAATTTAATTTAAGGAACCTTATTAGAGAGGGCGCTTAAAAGAGGAGGGCGGTTGTTATTGGTCGGTTGGTAAGCTATTTTCTCACAATACAAGATACGCATTTAATAAACTGAAAGTCTATTATTAAAAATTACAACATGAAATAGATAACAAAAAATATAAAATATAAGATAAATAAAGTTTACATTTATGCAGTTATTAGGAATATTAATAATTATGAGTTATTCCAAAACGAAAATCAATGCCTACGCACGTGGTTATGTCACGTGATTATAAATAAGGTCAGTTTTCACTTTGCAGCCTTGATTAATTCTCGTAAGTGAGTTTCCAATTTTACAGCATCTTCAGCGAATTTTCGAATGCCTTCAGAAAGTTTTTCTGTGGCCATGGCATCTTCATTCATCAGCCATCGAAATTGCTTCTCGTCCAATGAAATCTTCTCCAGTTCAAGTCCTTGAGCTAAAAAATTAAAAACTTTTTAGATCACGTGTTTAAGCGATTCGAACGTCTCCGCAGAATTAAAATCACGTTGGTTTACCTGCTTCTACAGACAATTCTTTCTGCAACGGGACGGTTGATTTGGTCAACTCATCTAACAACTTCGGCCTAAAGTATAGAAACCATTTTTTTGTTTAAGCCTCTTTAAGGTGTAACTCATTTATTTTTTTGTTTAAGCCTCTTTAAGGTGTATCTCATTTATTTTTTTATTATCAACTTCAGCAAACTGAAGTAACAGAATGAACGGTTCATCTGTTAAATCTCGGGATAAGAGATATTTGCCTGCTTTATGTTTTCTCATTTAGCGTACTCCATCACAGTGACTTTGCTGAAATTTTGCAAAAGCAGCAATAATCAGAGGGCAGAGCCTTCTTAAGAAAAACTATCAGAACATCCTTACTGCGGTGAGGGAGATTATATAATGAAAATATCCTTCTGAACTTACGATATAGTGAGGTTGTCACAACCAGCCAAAGCTTTAATTTGATCTACATTTCTGAAAGATGCACCCATTACAATAGTCTTGTAACCAAACTTTTTGTAGTAGTTGTATATAGCTGTGACACTTTTCACACCTAAACAAAAGTAAAACATTAAGCGTACAAATTCTCGTCGAGTTGTGGTCAAACGGTTTTAATATTAAGCTAGCAATCTTCAAGTTTTAATGTAGCATTTGAATATAAAAGATGTATGAACCAATACCTGGATCTTCTTTTGGTGCAAATGTTTTCTGTCCAGTACTCTTCACGTACCAGTCATAAATTCGACCAACGAATGGAGAGATGAGATTTACATTAGCTTCAGCACAAGCTACAGCCTAAAAATAAATCAGATAAGAAATGCATCCAACATTTCGATAAAAATCGATAAAATTAACAGCCATGATTACAGATCATGAAAAAATAAAACGAATTTAACTTTTCTGAAATTTTTAAACTCGTTTTTTTTTTCATAAATGAAATTTACTGAGATTGCAAAAAAATCTCCAAAGTTTCTACCTGTGCAAATGCGAAAAGTAACGTCAAATTACATGTAATTCCAAAATCGGCTTCTAAAACCCTAAATAAGAAAACAAAATAATTTATCACCAGCCTGTATCTTTGATACAACAGTCATCACTAGAAATGTGAGTAGTAATTACAACATACTTAGCTGCTTGAATTCCTTCCCATGTGGAGCTCAACTTGATTAAAACACGCGATTTATCAATTCCTTCCTTCTCGTACATAGAAATCAATTTCTTGGCTTTCTCAATTTGTCCTTCCTTGTCAAACGACAACCTGCAACAAGAGAGATTATATTTACAGATACTTTGACTTAAGTGGGCTTTTCGTCTTTGTTCAGACAAATTAAATTTTACAGAAAGATTTTATTCCTCATCTGAAGAATTTATTCAGAGTACTGATGACGTTCACAGGGTTCTATGATTTTGTTAAAATAAAATTATGTGTATCTTTCACCTTGCATCGACTTCTGTAGAAACACGTCCAGGTACAACTTTCAAAATTTCCATTCCGAATTTAACAAACTAAACGAATAAATAATAGTTTTAGGATTATTTAAATTAGATGAATACACATGAAGAAACGATAAAGAAACAAGTACAACGATAAACAGTAAGCAAACGAACAACAAGAAAGACAAACTGACCACATACCAATTTATCGATAGCTAATGTAACTTGCTCATTTTCATCACTAGAACGAAAAAAATAATAGTACCATTAGAACAAACTGCTATACAATCTTGTTATGATAGCAATTTCATTGTTTTTCTTTGATTGATTGATTGATTGAGAGGCACTTCGAATTTTGCTTAATCTAATTTTTTTTTGATAGGCCGGCTCAACTTTAATCACAAATTTGAAACATGTATAAAAAATCTACACACGATTCTAAAACAAAACAAAAAAAAAGTGATTTTAGTTGATCAGTTTTTCATCTCCAAGATTTTCACTGCTATCTCCGACTTGCTAACATAACGTAAATGGTAGCATAAGTAAGAACCACGAACAGAGATTCGAGCTTTGATAGTTTTGTTACCGAATGATTAGTCGTTTTATGAATCGAAGTGTCGAATTTTTTTACCTTGCTTCTACTATAGCTGATTTAACCGCTTCTTTCACTAGATGTTCATACTGTTTCATTTGACTGGCAGCAAGAATCAAGGAGGGGTTGGTTGTAGCATCAGTTGGCTTGTACTGATCGATCGCTGAAAAATAGAAACACGCATCAAATAATGAGAATTTTTGAATTCCATGCATAGTATTAAACATACATTTATATCTCAGCATTAACAAACTTACAGGACTTGTTTATTCGAGCTTTTTTTACAAACTTTCGTTAGCTGTTGCAACGTGACATCGAGACGTACATGATAACAATACACAAAAAAATGATTACCTTCAAAATTTCCAGTATCAGCTACAACAGTGGTGAGCTTCTTCAATTGTTTAAGTGTGTTGGCCATTTTATTATTATAATAATCTAATAAAAATTGTACAGTCAGCTGCCGTAAATAGAGACATTAACATACACACAACATTAGTTAGAAGATAACTTAAGATAGCATAAAAACGCAATAGAAACAATGTCCTGTTGAAATACTTTTAGCTTGCAGGAATGACTAAGTCCGACTATAATCAGTATTTGGGGAGAAGTTTGAAAGAATCTCAATTTTATGTTATAAGCATTCTTTTTACGGAATCGTTTTATTTATAGCAAATACAGTTTAACTGACTTAAATTACACAGACTAGTTTAAAACTTGCAGAAGGTTTTACTGGTGATTGTAACACATATACAAAGTTCTTAAACCAAGCAAAAGTATCACCCTGGAAAAATATAGTCGAACAAAAAAATTGAAATCAACTACAGTGTCAAAATCAATTATTCCGAAATTATGGCAAAACCTAGGAAGTACTAAACTGAAAGAAAACGCCAACATATTGTAAGCAAAAATAGAAGCAGTCTTCAGAAAATTAAGCCTTTTAAAGGATGAACCGTTAGAAGCATTGAAGTTAATTTTTGCCTGAATATTATTATATACAAAAGACAGCGTAAACCTATAAATCTCAAAATAAATAAAATATGTATTTTAAATAATAATTTCAAAAAAAAAACACCCATCTGAAAAGAAAAGATGAGCGAAACTTAACTATATTATTAACTTTAAATTTTTTAATATATTTTTTTTAAATTCGTAATATATAATAGAACTTCCAAAGCATTAATTTCTTCCACGTGTAAATAAAATCTTATAGATAACATCTTAAAAGTACTACATCAGAATGGAACTCACTAATATTGTCATTAAAAATTTTATAACTAATACCTCTACGGCCTATATATATATTTTTATATATTATCTTTATTTTTAAATTCATAAATTTCTCTATGTCCAACTTTCTCGTATACACTTTTTTTTAAAGTTTTTAAGTTGCTAAGAGCTGATATTTCCTATAGGGTACAAAATTGTATGTGTAAGCTAAAATCTTGTAAAACTTAAATATTATCATTAGCTTTTAGCAACCTTAAGACTGAAAAAAGTATATACTTAATAAACGAATAATATAGAAAAGAAACAACAACAACAACAACAACGTTTCTGCAGAAGTCACATTAGAGAGCATTCGTCACTTTGTCGGTCATCATTATTGGTCTCAGCAAGTTGTCTGCGCTCATCTTTCCTGCGTTCATTCTTTCTTGCTTCAGCTACAGCGCTCACAACTCCTACAGCTGCCGTAACTCCTAATGCCACAGCTCCAACTGCAATAGCTCCACCTACAAATTTCCCAACTGATACTGTACTTCCATTTGCTGGTTTGCAATTATCATCATCATCGTCTGGAGGAATCATCATAGGTATAGATTGACGAACTACTTGATTGCGACTAGTACCACTATCACTTTCAGGATTGCATTCCTCCTGCATAAAATATTTTCGAATTCCCTCTGGATGAGTGACACAGTTGGTTGTGATATCTTTTAGGACTCGTTTCAATCGTCCCTCGATGTTTCTCATTGTTGAAGGGTAAATATTTTCAAATAAGTTACATTCAGGATCAAAGTAGAAAGGTAAATAATGCTTCTTTACAAAATCAAGTAACTTCTCCAAGCACTCTATAAAAAATTTATCAAATTGTTTTTCATGCCATTTGTCTTCCAGTGTCAACATTACGAGTGTTTTCAAATAATAGCTCGACATCTTCACCCATGGGGCACCTTGCATATCGCGAAATCGCTTTAAAAGTTTGATCACCTTCTTGGCACAGCTGTTATCATAAATGATTTTTCTTTCACGTAATGGGTAGGATAAACGCCACATCTTTTCGTCACTACTGTGAGGTTTTGGTACTAGAAATACTTGATCAGATTGAAATTAAATTACAGGCACCAAATCCACATCTATACTCAAACCATCTGCTAAGATATTCAACGTAGTAGCAGGTCCAGATTCCACGATATTAATTGTTATGTTTTCCATACCAAGCACATGTAGTTTTCTTTCCCTGATAACGTTTGATCTCGCTTTGACAGCCACGCCCTTGAACCAGCTTCGTAACTTTTCAGGGTGGAAAACATAATACCCAGAAGTGCACACAAAAAAACTCTCCAGTTTTTTATAATCATTATATCGATCGTGAGTCCGTGGCATAAGTAAATTAAAGGACTTCTTAGAACATAGCAATGCATATCCTGGAACTACTCCGAATGTTTCACCAACGCTGGAATTTTTATCATAATAGCAAAAATCATTACCATAGCAAAATGGTAGCCTCAACACAACATTCAAATCGAACTCTGTGGCTTCACCAACTCTTAGTCCGTCATAAAACGAACCGGTATAAAATATATCTCGATATAATGATCTAAAAAGTACGTCTTCTTCTCTCATTGCATTGATAAATGTGTCCTTGACCACCTCTGTAACAATCTGTTTTGCTCTTTTTGAGACATCGTCATCAAGTGAAATTGTTTCAGCATAAACATCTGTTAAAACTTGAATCATGGATGCCATTGCATGTTATGCTTAATCTAAACGACAAATTTATCTTCATAATGTTATAATTAAAACGTAGATTTTTCATGTTATTCTTTATGGAACACCTGATATGATAAATTCTGAATGTTTCAGAGTTTTATAATACTGTAAATGTAAAGATTCACTAAATTTAAAAAATTTATTCAAATTTAAAAAATATAAATATTTACAAGGAATATAGAGAATTAGGAAAAAATATAAATTAACCATATTTGTTTTTCCATTTGATTAAAGAAAAATGCTATTAAAAGATGAGTTTCACTTTGCCCAAATTGATGTAAAAGTATGTATAATACTTCTGGGAATAGTCCTAAAAAATCCATCACATGTTGGATCGAACCGTTTTAATTTCACTTTGGGTGAAAAAAATAGATTTTATTTTCAATGTAGGCGACATATTTTCATGTATTCTAAAGTAATTGTTTTTTGGAACGCAGAGGCGGTCAATATGTCTTATCAAATTCAGCACAAGTTCTAAATGCAATATACTGTAACAAGGAAAGGGTAATGGTCAGTCATCATAGTGTCTAGTCTGACGTGAACTGAAGTTGGAACTTAAAACACTATTCAACTTCTTACTGAAAACTTTACCAAGCACCACCAAAAAAAAAAAAAAGCCAAAAATAATAATGAAATAACAGGTGGAGTGAATATTTTCTAAGTAACATAGACTTCAAAATATTAAAAAGTTGACGATAAAAAAAACTCACGAAAAATACATTATATTGTTTGACTAACAACAGAAATTTGTCAAGCTGTTTCATTCGAATTGTTAAATTCGATTTAAAAGAAAGTCATCAACAAAATATTGTACGAAATACATTTAAAAATATATTTACAACAAAATAACTACAAATCCACAACAGGAGCGAATGGACAAAAGTACAAAAGTTGTTGAAAAAACAAATAAATTCTTTTTCTGAATTCTTTGTCACCTCTGGTTACCATTTGTGTAGATTTTTAATGCTTTTTCTTTACGATAGAAATTAGTCCCAGATGTTTTTGTCCTAAGAAGAAAATTCATTGTTTTCTGTAAATTATTGAAGACAAAGGGTAAAAATATTAAACTTCCAATAAAATTTCATGGAAAATACCTTTTACTTTCTCTGTTTCTAATTTCTCGTCTCTCATCATCTGTCAATTTTTTAATAACTTCATTACCATCTCTGAAAAAATAAACGTTGTATGAGCAAACAAGGGAATGAACAAAAAAACAGACGAACGCACGCACGCACTTACGCTTACGAACGCACGCATTAGGATGGCACGCACTTCGGATGGCCTGCACTTCGGATGGCACGCACTTAGGAAGGCACGCACTTAGGAAGGCACGCACTTAGGATGGCACGCACTTAGGATGGCACGCACTTAGGATGGCACGCACTTAGGATGGCACGCACTTAGGAAGGCACGCACTTAGGAAGGCACGCACTTAGGATGGCACGCACTTAGGATGGCACGTACTTAGGAAGGCACGCACTTAGGATGGCACGCACTTAGAAACGCACTTAGGAAGGCACGCACTTAGGAAGGCACGCACTTAGGAAGGCACGCACTTAGAAACGCACGCACTTAGGATGGCACGCACTTAGAAAGGCACGCACTTAGAAAGGCACGCACTTAGGATGGCACGCACTTAGGATGGCACGCACTTAGGATGGCACGCACTTAGGAACGCACGCACACACAAGTACCTGTAGTAGATCACAGCACCATCATCATTAATTCCCATAGAAAGTTCTCCCAATTTATTAGCAACTGGATTCCATTCTAGCTCATAATGTATGTCGAGAACTGATACAGTGCAAGGAAAAACACCTCTACCCTACATCACAGCAATAAAAACATTATTAACCATATTGCATGGCCACAAATAGACGTAAATACTTCTTGTAATACCACTAACTATTTAGAAAAAAAAAGTAAACGAACCTTGGCTATATGTATAAATTCTGCATTTATCCCACTTTTTTCTTGAAGCTAAACATGTTGAAAATATAAAAGAACAAAATTAAAAACCTCTTTTGTTTCTTCTTTTTCTTTTTCACACTCGCTCTACTTCACAATAAGGTAAAACTCTAAAGTTCCTTCTACTCATGGAGGTATAACAGAAAAGAAGATACGACTCGCAAAGCGAAAGACACCGCTTTTTATTGATAGATGTGTCCTTTGAAACTATGCGAAATGCAAAATTCACTGGATATGCACACATCGCAGCACACTTGCCGAGACGGCGCGAAGAAATGAGCCTGGGTCAGACTGGTCTGTTCTGCTATTCGATTGGCCTTTCAAATTCCCGTTAACTATGAAAATAAATTAATTTATGCGTAAAAATACAGTATACTCTCTATAATTCGACTTCCAATTATTCTAACATCTCCTTACTTCATTTCTTTTCAATTTATTTGGTTAACCCTTTTATAAAGACCGCGATCATAGTTTTCCATAGCTACTGCTATTTCATTATAAGATTTGAAATTTAACCTATTGAGGCCAGGCCTTTAAGAAGCTCCTTAAGTCCAAGGTGGTCTGGGAGCTTCCATCGTATGTCTCCTAAACGGGAAGAACTACGGAAATAAAATTGTGTATGCAAACATTGATTGACGTCATCACTTTTCAACATTCTTCACCATTCACTCAATATTTTACTCAAAACTTTGCAGGTCGTTTGAGGACGAATTTAAAAAAAATAACATAGGATTTGGCACAAAAATATTTATGTTGAAACAATTACAAAGACAAAATTAAAAAATTGATTTTTTATCGAACAGGAAATATTCTTTATATTTTTAAGAGGTATGTACGAAACGTAACTAGAAGGGGGCGAGCCCCCATTCCCTCACCCTAAAGTTGATGACGTCTTTAAAAAACCTTTAAACCACAATATTTCTTATCCACCCACCTATCTTAAATAGGAGTACAGGTTTACACTCTGAATTTGTTTATATGTCACATCAGGGTTGAGTTGCAACACAAATATGGTTACCTTTTGCTTTAACGTTTTTATCTTTGTGTCTTTATACAAAATAACTTCTTCAAATTCATCTAATGTGTATTTAGATGGATTCCACCGCTTAACAAAAATGCTGAGATAATCATCACTAACAATTTGGTCGGGTTCTAAAGTGACATAAAAAGTAGTTTCATTAGGTGTACTCTCTTTAAGTTGAAACAAAATATTTCAAAAAAACCCACCTGTTAATATTTCGACATACATTTCTGAGGTGTAACCAACAACTATATCTTTATCGAAAACGCATTCGTTGGGGTATATCCTTCCAGGGCTTTTGTAGCACTTTTTACGAATTCGCACTCTAAAATTAAAAATATTCATCATCTTAAATATTTTCTGCATCGCTATTTCATGTATCCATTTGTTAGCAACTGACTTATTCTGCAAATAGAATATGTATATGTTTTCAATTATTCGTAACAATACGAAAATTTTAGCCTCTTTTAGAATTATTCAACTGAGCCACAAGTGGTTGCAAACTGTTTTTTAGCGATGTTGTTGAAGCAAGTTTAGTTGAAGATAACGTTACAAGATTGTGTTTTAATAAGAGGTTTATTGGTAATCGCCATGGGGCAAATCAACTACGCTAAAAAACAGTGCCTTGAGAGACAAAATTTTGGCAGGAAGAAAAATTGATGGAAATAATTTTGGCTGAATTGGCGAAATTTAATTTGAAGGAAGACAATTTTAAATTTGGCGGAAATCTAATTTGGCAGAAAAAATTTTTTATTAATTTTGGCAGAAATTTAATTTGTCGGATGACAAAAGCTTGTGTTGAGCAAAATAACATGAAAGTTAATTTTTCTTTCTTTCTAGTTATCAGACACACGGATCTATAAATAAGTTTCAGATAGTATTAAAATGTTACCTTTCTAATGAAACATAGATATTCTGCTTCTCAAGTTCTGGTGAGATTTGACTTTCTTTAAACGTTCTCACACTTAAGTTAGTCCCAACAATACCTTCCATTAAAAACTTCGTGTGCTAGAAAACCAAAAAATTATGAACATTAGAAGAATTGTGTTCCCGAAGGGTTACTTTTACCCTATTATAAAGAGTGAAACTGTTATTCTTCATCGTAAAATAATTAAATGTTATTAATTCAAATGTATTATTTTTATAGATGCTGTACCTCTCTTTTATTGATCTCCAACAAATATATTTTAATTCTAAATTCTCCATGTTTTAAAGCTCTACCAAGCTTTATGATAATCTATGAGGCAAATGGGTAAAATAAAAAAATTAAAACAACACATTAAGAATATAGTGGTTGCCTCTTTAAACCAAACTTACTTTAGTGTCATCTAAATAAGATGTCAATTGCTCATCAAGGCGAGAACATTCGAATTCTTGATTATTAGAATATAATCTGTATACCTAAAATGTAAAGACCAAATTAAATTTCTTACCAAAAACCAATGTACATTCGATCACCAACAATGTTTTAAAGTAAATAAGAAAATGTCTTCCTTTATATATATATAGTTCAAGCAGGAAGGAAAAAGAAAAATTACTTTTGCATCTTAATTACTTCTAAGTTTGTTTAGAAAACTGTTGCATGGACATCCTTGGTTAGAGACACCTCTGTCTTTTTAATTAAAATTAGATCCTTTACGTAGCTATCTAATTAATTATAATAGATGCTGTCCTGTTCACAATGACACTGCACTTATTTTGAGGTTAATTTGAAACGTGATCTTGTAACTTTTCAGGATATGCAAAAAAATGTTTGAAGAAGAAAATTGACAATCTAAAGCTGACAAAGTATTTTAAATTGTTATCCACCACACTAAAATTAAATTGTTATCCACCACACTAAAATTAAATTGTTATCCACCACACTAAAATTAAATTGTTATCCACCACACTAAAATTAAATTGTTATCCACCACACTAAAAAGATCCATGATGAGAACAAACGATACCTTTTTGCCTGGAAAGATGTATGGTTACACTGTGACTCAGAATTAATTGTTTGAAGTTAAAGCAACAAAGGTGGATTTAAAATTCGAGTTCAACTTTCATATCAAAACCAGGTTACACTAATGAAACAAACACATGAACGACTAACTTACCCTGAATGAATCTGCTTTTATATCGATCTCGTTTTTAATCTTATCCTTCAGTTCTTTAAAGTTATTCTCTTGTCAATATTAAGTTGGAGAACTAAAACAACCCAGACATAAACACTTTTAAAAAATGTCATTATAAACCTTCCCTACAATACCTTTCATTAATGAATTTTTAATTTAATAGTAAATTTAAACTAACAGACTGCTGATAACAAATTGGATTTAGAATTAAAATGTATTAAATTTATGTAATTAAAAGGCAACAATAGATTGGAAACAGGAACCGACACAGCAAACAATTTGTACCTACGTACAACAAAATTGATCGAAACATCTATATTTAAACAAAATGACACAAAATCTAGACCTTTACTTTATAATTTCTTGATGAGTAAGTTCTTTTTCCCTTTACCAGGTTAACAACAACAGCAAATAATTACGACTGTACATATTTAAGAAGAATACCTTTTTTTTCGTGATTATTTTCGTCTTCAAATGGCAATGTAAACTTTTAATTTGATAGTGTGATTAAATATATCTAATTTTTCGTAAAAGTTGGACTTCTTGAACTCCAGTAGTCTATCTTCTTCAGACAGACCTTCAACAAATACCTATACATAAAAAATAAAAAAAAAATACAATCAAAAATACAATCAAAACTAAGAGTTTTGGAATAATTGTGGTTTACATTTAAAGCCTCTACATTCCCATCTCTGAAATAAATAAATGAATAAATGAATGAATAGATTTAATAAATTAATGAATAAACATAAATAAGAACTTTGAAAAATGACAAATAAAAATCTCTTTATTAAAACATAAATTCGAACAGCTTCGCGGCTTATTTTCTAGAATTTTGATCCATCATATGAAAATATGAAAAAATTAATGCATTATTTTTTTATTTAGGTAAAGGCATACAATCATATATACACGTCTCTACGCATGAATGTGTGACAAATTCGATTTACATAATCACAACTACTAACCAGGTAAAACCATGTATTAAACTAGATATAACTGGAATAACATTTAGTCTTCGAGAATGAGATTCTCAACAAACTACATGTCTACTATGCTCTGTTTTATGATTGGATAGAACTTATGAGTGCAATAGCCATCACATGTCATTGGTAGAAGATTAATCTGTGGAACGCAGGCTATATTACTCTACCAGGCCTGAAAATAAAGCTTTTCCCTCTTATTTTTGGGAAATTTAGTTAAATAGTATAAAAAATATATATTTATTCATCATTGAGAATGCTGTATTAATCAATCACCTTTGCACTTTTATAGAATCCATCAAGTTTTAGCGTCCTCCTTGGATTCTCTAGTAAACAAAAATCATGATATTCTTTCCATATTGCTACTCTCATGGTCTCGGCTGCCAAACCAGTTTCCTACAAGATATGTACAACTTTAGCAAATGCAATGTCTCAAAGGTAAAGGTGAGGTAAATTACGGAGCTCATACAGCTTCTAGTCTTTCTTTTAGCTGCTGCGTAGTGTATGTGAGCGGTACATGAATTGTTCGGTGGTCATCAAACTCACTTTCCTCAAGATCAATAAGATATACTTTTAAAGTTGTTCCTGAAAAGTAAAAACAGGTTAATTTAACAGGTAAAATTACATTTAATAAAAGAAAAAAAGTCTAAATGGTGATGCCAAAGATCGATGAAACACAGGAATAACACGTATAAACAGATAGATACCACACCTCCTGGCTCATAAAACTTGAAATTGCTGTTCCTTCTTCCTACATTCCAATAAAATATCAAAAGCCATAACTCATTCTGACACCATTTAACAGTTTTTGTATTGGTGTGTCTTCTTCTCCTTCATACGATCTTTCAAAAGATCCATAGTAATCATCATATTTTACAAGCCGACATTGAGACACAGGAATCACATTTTCTAACTCAAATGTCTAAGAAAGGATAGTGGAAAGTTTCTTTATTACATCCTGAATAAACAATACATTACACTGTAAAATAAAATAAGAACAACTTACCTTCCAAGCAATTTCAGTGGCCTCTTTTAAAGTACTATCTTTATGAACTTCTAACTTGGCCTCCATTTTGCTATGATTGACAGGGTGATAACATAATAGCCGTATCTACAAACAAAACATGCAAGTTTTATTGCTTCACAAAGAAACATTTTTATTTCATGTTTTTTCATACCTTGCATAAATTCTTTTGTCTTTCCCTTTTAGAATGCTCATCTTCTTCATCTTGTAATATACTGTTACACAAATTAGTAAGGGAAGCTGCCCATTTAGATTTTTTTATAAAATTCTTGTTTCTCTTTTTATCTATCTTACGATACATCAACATGTAAGCGTTTGTAGAACTAAATAAAGAAATATTGCATGAAAGATCGACTACTTTTTTAATGAGGATTTGATTAAGCATTATTAAAGATCAAGAAAGTTGTTAAGACATTTTTACCTAGAATAATTGCTAGAATAAAAGCCAGTACGAAATTTGTCATCTCCACCATAAGACTTAAGTATGTCTTCTTCAGATACCTGTAGAATAAAAACAAGCAATTTTTCTAAAAAAGCAAAGGAAAATAGTATTCTTTCTTGATTCATGACAAGTTCAACAAATTCATTCTTAAGAGAGAGTTAACCATGAACTCTCTTTTGAAAAATTATTATGTGTGTGGTGTTATAAAATAAAAAATTTTTGCAACAGAATACGATGAGGTTTAAACTTTATACAACAAATGAATATTATAAATATAAATATTAACATGTCATGAACAAGCAAGTTTATGCTATAGGTTGTGTGTCGACACCGTGAAAATAACTCACTAAAAAAAGATTTCCTTAAAATACAAATTAGGTATTTCCATTTACTTATGATTAAGAAGTCAGAATAAAAAAAAACAAGAAAAATATGGGGGTGAGATGTCCCTTTAAAAGCACTGGTAGCAGTAATAATTTTGAAAAAAAATACCTCCGAAACATATTGATCATTAAAACAATACCATTTCTCATCATCAAACGATCTATACACAAATAAAAACAACAATTGATTACACTACATTAATTTCTGCAGAGTAAATAAATACAGGGAGTACCAACAAGATTTACCAACACTAACGTTGCTTGACTACTCAAGCAATTACTGTTTATTATCTGTCATAGAAAATATAACTTACTTGATGTAAGCATAGTAATGGCCGCCTAGTGCACTTCCTGAGTGAATCAATATCGAAAACAGCTCATATTTAAATTTATTCTAAAAATAAAGAAATTAAAACTATCACATAGAAATAAAAGAATAAAAAAGTAAAAAACTTTGGTATAGCTTAATCCAATCATAATTTTAGGTATCAGTGAAAATCTATTTACTGCCACTAATAAAAAATTAAGAATGTGTTGCGGCTTAATACATATACCACATTTGCATATGAGAAATAAATAAATCTGTTATCCACAGTTTTTTATCTCATACCTACTTCTTCTCCATAAACATTCCTGTTTTACTAAAATGCTTTCCTATTTTTTTGATTTTAGAGAATAATGTTTTAGTTAATGCCAAGAATGCTTCAAACAGAGCTGATATAACAATTACCAAACTTTTTTGTAAGCAACTCTTTCTCACTTTTTTCCTCACAGAAAAACTTTTACAGGACGTTGTTTCAGGATTATCTTGAGTTGAACAAAAACGTTCAAATTGTTTGAACCCCTGGTGGGACGAAAAAACTTATGCAGATCTTATTAGATAAACACTTTCAAACACAGTTATACTTATAATTTGGTTCTATAGTAGAAAATATATAACAATTTTATTATTTTTATCAAAAATCAAAAATAAAAGTTTCATGCTTGAATATCTATTTAAGCATAAAATTTTTATGCAAAACCAAATTCTTTTTCTATCTTTATCTGCTACACAAGTTAACAACAAAGAAATGAAAATGATAACATGGTCATGTATTTTTTATTTTTCCACAGCTGATGAGTATTCTTACTTTCCAGAACAAAGAATTTTTTCTTGTCTGGCTTAATTAGCTAATAATTCTTAACAAGTTAAAAGCATTAAACTTGTTTATTGCACGGCTTAATTTTGGTCATCTTCATTAGGTATGCAGCTAATTTAGTGTAATAAGGTTTATGTTTCAGATTTAAACAACTGAACTGAATAATATCTCACATCGGATTTTACATCATCATCACCATTATCATCATCAGTACTTGATATATCTTCTTTTTCTTCAGTATTGTCAGCTAATTTCTCATCAGTTGGTTGCTCATTTGATTCCTTAAGCAGCAAATCAGCGGTTAACATTTTATAAAAAGCATTTACATACAAGTTAATAACAACAAACCTACATACCTCTTTTCCATGCACATAGTCACTTAAATCAATAAAGAATGGAAAGGTCAGCCTAAAAGAAAATCAGACAGAATATGTTCACCGCTTATAATAACTTTAATTTCATAAAAATTAGACAGGCCTTAAGTAATTTATTGTTTGCTGTAACGTAGTCGACCCTAACCATTTTTAACAATTAATCTTGCTGAAAAAATGTGTGTCTTGTCACAGTGTAAGTGTTCATCCTTTGTCTTTTATATTGATATTTATATCTACGTTTTTTCCTTTTATGTTTCAAATGCACACCATCATCATACAACAAACTAACTGATAACCAATTTCTGTTGTGTGGTTATACACACATTCTGTATTGCATTCCATAATGCGAGGCAAGAATAAATATTCTATTCAGCCACAACAACAACGAATAAATATTCTATTAAGCAGTCTCCATGTCTTTTTCTTTTCTGGATCATTTTTGGATATGAAAACTAGCTACAATTCCCAGGGACATTTGGGCAGTAGTATCAGCCTGGGTGGTCCAAAGAGAACTCAAGCTACTAAAAACACCATCCAATATTGGTGACAACACGTACTTTCAATGTTGGCAAAATAAACACTTCGTCGTTTTGCAGTGGTAAAGAGCATTGTGTAGTTTTTATTACAATAGTATTTCTTTTTCACATTCAGGTTACAGAAAACAAAATATTAACTTAGCATGGTGTTATGAACAAAACATGGAGAGATACACTTACCTATCATGTAACTTAATCCTTTGTAATGTGTTGTAGTCAAATGTAAATCTTTTTAGTTGAATTGTGAGCAAATATGGAAAGCTTATGAACTTCAAACCCTGTAATGATAAATATTTGGAAAATAAACAGCTTAAAGTCAAAAATTGGATTTTTAAGCAAACAAACATGCTAAATATTACATTCTTATTTGAAATATAACAATTAGTGGAGTAAGTATAGAAGAAAGATTTTTAATTTCAGGTTTACAGGGCAATTTCTTATGAACTTCAAAGTTTCCTTTATATTAATTATACATAAAACTGCATTTAAAACTTTATTTTTACAAACAGAAGTGTACCAATGTAAGTAAACTAAAAATCATACTTTCGCATCACTGATTTAGAAAGCTTAGAAAGCTAACTACAAAGTGAAAATCATATAAAACCACACACAAAAAAAACATGTACACATACCTTATGTGCATCTTGTTTCGAGTCACATTTGCTACAATGATACTAAAAAAAAAGGAAAACATAGTTGTTAGCCTGTGAAAAATTCTAAAAAATGTCCTGCATAGCTATTTTGTGCATCCTTGACGGCCTGTTAGCTTGAAGTAATGAAATTTACTTGGATGGGGATTATTACTGTGATAACAGGTGTGATTAGTGAGACAAGCGGAGAGTATTATGATACAGAAAAACTATTAATTAAAGGCAACTTACAAATTCTGCAGTTTATACATTAATATGCAAGTCAAAAAAATCTACCTGATTATTTTCATTAAGAGTCTCAGGAGTGACAAATGCTTCCAATGCTTTCTCCTAAACAATGAAAACAAGATAATGCTGAACTGTTGTTAAACAGCTATATAAATAAATAGAAAACTTTTAACAAAATTCTAAGAAAAACCAACATCGACTTTGTTGTTAGTGTTAATGAAAACAAGATATGCTGAACTGTTGTTAAGCAGCAATATAAATGAAAAGAAAACTTTAAAAAAATTCTAAGAAAAACCAACATCGACTTTGTTGTTAGTGTTAATGAAAACAAGATATGCTGAACTGTTGTTAAGCAGCAATATAAATGAAAAGAAAACTTTAAAAAAATTCTAAGAAAAAACAACATTTACTTTGGTCTTAGTGTTTTTAAAAATTAATTAATATGCTGACAAATTTTATAAAATTAACAGAACTTGAACAACAAAAAAACAAAAATGATAATTCATCTTATTACAGGGTGTCGCAATTTTTTAAACGCTTTTGACATACTTAAAGGTTTGTAGCTCATTTTGAGTGTTTTGCCATAATTTTCATCATATTTCAAGGTTCTGAAGCATACAGACAAGGAAAATACCTGGGTTCACAGTAAAGGTAATGTGAAAAACACAACGAGTTACTACGAGACAATGTCTCATAACTAAGGTTATTCTATGGAGAATTATTAATAATCAAGGTTTTCAAGGTCCAGCAGACACCCGTACTTATTATTAAAAGTTTACATATTTCAAAAGCACTTCTAAATTTCTTTTATAAATATGTAACATAAATTATATAAAATTGACCTACCAAGTTTTCATGGGGTTCTTTTGAACCAAACGGTCGAACATCAAGAGATATATCCAAGTAATTATCACGTCTTGAATTCTCATGGCTGCACTATATAACATACATTAATATATAAGACTAGTCGTTCACCCGTCCATTATTAGCCGCATTTCGTGTGTCTCGCTACTGCGGTTACCATTTTGCGTGACAGACAGACAGACGCATACGGGTATTATAATATAGATACAATATCATTACTGTTTTATTTCAAACATTGTGGAGTTATTTGTATATACTTACATTTAAGCATTTAACATAATCTTTCATTTCACCTTGATAAAGTTGATTAATCAAGTCACCCTAAAATAACCATGCAGTATTTATTTGAAGGAAACTAAAATTATTTTTCAACCCTGATAAAACAGATATTTTTTTTAATTTAAAAAATTGTATGTGGGTGGGGTTGGGGGGGGGGGGGAGGCTACCATTACAGCCCCCAAAATATAAAGATTCTCAAATAAAGTGTTATGAAGTATAAATAAAATAAATAAAAGTACAAAAAACTGTAGTTTATTTGTAATTTTAGTAGAATTTACAAAGATGTAAAATATAACATCAATATTTATCAATCTGGTGTGATAATATAAGCAAGAGTATTGAAAACTTTTTTTCATCTTTATCAACGCAGTATGTTTAGCAAACGCTGTCTCTACTTTTCAAAGATAACAGTATATAACAAAATATAGCAATGTTTATGCTTATGCTTTTTGTGGCAATATTAAAACTTTATACTCAAGCTTCATCACAGTTTTACTAAAACAATTTCGACAGTTTTTTACCCCTTGAAAACACAAAGTTATTACAAAAACCTTAAAACATTTGACATAATGTTAAATGTTGAAATCCTGTAGGCTGAAAGAGGTCCCAGTGCCTTAAATTAAAGACTAAAAAATTTATACTTATCTTACAAATGTAAAACAACCAAATTCTACGATTTTTTTACAATCCGGAATTTCCTGACTCTTCAGCTTCCCTTCAAATTTCCAAGACAATTTTGGGGTACAAAAAACATAAAATTACGTACTTGATCTGTGTTTTTTAATGTTTCTTCTAGCGCATCAAACATAACCCGGCACAATTCCTGAACATCATGCTGTTGCCAAGCTGTTAATAGAAAATAAATTTAAAGCAGTGAAAACAAAGATGAACAAAACTAGCAGTGAACACTTCAAATATAACAAACACAAACACAAATACCTTCACTGCTATCCCATCCAAAACTTTTTGTTAAATCAGTGGTTTCAACAGCACGTTTTTTACTTGTCTATAATAAAAATGAAATAAATAAGCAAAAATTTAAACTGACACAAAAATCAACAATTTTTTTGTGTGTGTTTTTATTTTGTTTTTGTAACCTTAGTATGTTGGTAAAGTTTGTATCATTTTTAAAAATACAGGTTGACAAGTCCAAAAGGAGCTAATATAAACAGTCATGAAAATTTGCAACAGCATACGGCAATTTCGTATTTACGGTAGGTATATGCCACTGGTTTTGCAACAGCAAAAAATAGATGCTGTAAAGAAATTTTGTCTGTTACAAGAAAAATCATCGAGAATTAATCGACTACATCCCAGGAAAATTAATTCACCTAGGTGATACAAAAAGAACAAATTAATTTTTCATGAAGAAGAATTTAGTAAAAATAATTTTTAGCTATTTTACAAAGGGTAGCCAATGTTTTTTTTACAGAAATCCCTTATGTTATTTTTCTAAGTTTTTTTTAATGTAAAAAAATGTTGAAAAGATTCCAATTGATTGCTATAAAGTTTAAAAGAAAAATGGACAACGACAGCAATCAAATTGCTGCCAATATTTTCGTAATTGCTGTCACTGATATGTTTTTTTGGAAAAGAATACTTATAGTCTTTCAAAACTTTATTTGGTAAAAACATGTGGGAAAAATGGCTTCCAGAGCAAAAGGAAATAGATGACCCCTGGTTTTACAATCGTTACCGAGAAAAGATAATCACCGTGAAAAGAACAAAATGGTAGATCATCACAGTGAATACATCGTGGTATGACGCAGCCTCTCTCTTCGTTCAGTGTTTTAATGTAATATATATATGTAATATATATACTTGCTTGTGTTTTGTTAATATATTTAACATTTTTACAAGCCTATCAATAAGAAAATAACACCCAAGCAATAAATCGCATATTTTATTACAACATCTTTTTTATCTATTTCATCTTTTTTCTGCAAATAATAAGAAAGATAACATTGATTTCCATGTGAGATCAATTGATATTGCTCAACCAGGCAAACTTTTTGTGGAATTCGGGAGCAATTAATGGCTCAGCTAGTTTCTCATTTCTCGGAATTGGGCGAGTCTTTGCGTTAATAAGAGCCATTGCTCTCCCCTTATTGATAGGCCTGCTTTTACACCACTTAGGGTCTTCTATAAAGTGAATTAAAAAATCAAAAAAATTGCAAGCACAATTCCCTAATGGATTCACGCATGCGATTTGTAGCGTGTGCTTTATTTTCTTCGTGGAATTCCCTGAAAAACTAAAAAAATTCTTGCTATTTTCAGATTTTTTTTAATTTTCCACATCTGAATACTTTTTGAATACATAGATTTGTTGTGGTGTTTGCAGGCACAAACTTAAAGAGTAAAATTTAAATATAGCCTGTGGCATATATACCTCTAATTTCAGGAATAACTTCTGTAATTGGTACGGAATACTCTTTGACATATCAGTTTTACTTCCTTTGTATCTCCACCTAATGCAATTATATCATGCTATACCAGATATTATAAACAACTACATAAAGCTTGGTTTCCATCTGGCGTTAATTTCCATTAAGCAGATGCCTTAATTGAGTTACTTTTGTTAATGCCTAATGGAAACACACTAAACACTCAATACGATTAATGCCGAAGTTGTAAACAAGCAAGACAAAATTGATGTGAATACTGGATGCGGACGGTGGACGGAAACCAAGCTTGATGGTGAAAAATAAACAGTGTACGAAAATGTTATTAAGATGAAAAAAAGAAACATGTTGTGAACTTAGTATGCCGTTACTATAATGAATTGCTGACACTGCACATGATAGAATTATATCTATTTTTTATACAGAACTGGAACTTTTTAAACAGAAATTGAAATCAAGTTTAGTAAAACACTAAGAAAAATTTCAACAGGTTTGTAATATGCCATTTTAATTTTATTGAAAATCATTTTTCTAAGTATTGATACTCCACCACTTAAAATAAATATTTGACGACTGCCGGTCATACTGACCGCCAAAGATCCAAAACAGCTGGTCAAATTGAATTTTTCGGCGGTCAAAAAATATATGCGATTCCTTGCGCAGCGGTTTCAATCATGAAATTTAATTCTATCCAGATGTAAGAAAGTTAAAAAGCCCTGGGTTCAAACTTTTCTCTCTATTAAAAAATAAATAAACAAATGGCGAAGCCTTTTATTTGTAGTCAAAATGGTAGCATTTTAGCTAGCTATTTACAGTAAAACAAAAGGTAAAAAATCAAAAGAAATGTATATGAATCAATGGGAAATAAAAGTGAAGCGAGATATTTAGATTATTATCTATTCTTAACAGTAGATAATATAATATATAATAGTAAATATTTTTTTTACGAAGCAAGGAAATGATTGCCCATCAGTCTGACCACTCCTAACATGATCCTGACGGTAGATCAACAAAATTTGCCTGTCAGTGACCGTTGACCGGCCGTTATTTTAAGCGCTGTACTCATACAAATCAATAAATTTGATGCTAGGTAAATACTATATGTAAAAAATACAGGCTTTTATAGGTCTGACCATGGTGCTACCTAACTCACCTGACTTCTCGTATCATGTGCAATGTATTTTAGGGAAAGAAAGTTTTGTCCCTGTAACTGCTCAATTATTTAAATTTGTTGTCATTTGTAGTAGATGTAGATGTTTCTGTACTTGAAGAAGATATTCTAAAAGTTCATTCAATCTGACCTCTGTTAAATACCCTTGTTAAAAGTCCTTTGTAGTTACATATAATTTTCCAGCTTGCAATTTTCATGAATTAGTTACTGAAATTACCTACAATCTTAGCATAATATTTCTTAAAATTGTGCTTCTTATAAAAAACGTGTACTAGACAGCACTGCATATGCTCCAAGTCTGGTCTGTTTTACAGGAAAATTAAATGAACTGACAAGCTTTACATAACAATTCCAAAAGCGCACCATATAAAAAAATTATAACAGAGAGCTAAGTATGCCGGAAAAAATATTCCACTGAGCATGGATTTCTTTACTTGATTTATTTTTATATCTTAAAACTAAACTTACCTGTACAATGCATTTCGAAATTCTGGTGTCATAAATAAAGTTTGTAGCAAACTATTTAAATAACAAGTCATTGCTTGATTAACCAAACCAACAAAACCTAAAATAAAGCAGTTTAACAATATCTTACTATAATTTGACACTTAGAATTGTTATAAGAACATAAAAGATGTTTACACATACCAGTGCTTGATTTTATCGAAGTTAATGATGTTTGTGATGAATAGGAATAAGATGAAAATGATGACGATGATGATGATGATGATGGCAGAGCAAATTTATTGTCTGTTGAATCATTTCCTTCCAGTTGAAAGAAGGAGGCAGCATATGATTCGACATCTTCAGATTCCTTGAAGTGAATAAACAGTACTAATTATAACAATTGTTATTATATAGCATAATTATTGATAACCTAAGAACTGTACCTAGTTAAGGATACGGTAACCCCCTGAGGCACATACTCAGCATATTTAAAATATCCCCTCTGCTCGCTATATTAACCCTAACAAATATATATATTCTGAAAGCCAAATAAATCATCTCTAGAGTGATGATAAAGTATTTGTATAAAAAAAAACCCAAAAAGGAGAAAAAAAATTATATACAAAAACTCACCCTTCCAGTTCATTTTGTCGAACACTCCCCTCAGTAAGATTTTTGTTCGTTGAAAAAAATATGATTGCGAAGCTCTTATTCAGCTCTAAAAACTTTGCTTTTTTTAATCAAAACAACACGTGGTTCCAAAAATATAGCATATTTTGTGTTACAATAGCTGTTTTATGACTGATTTTCTATTTTTAAGCATGATAGATCAATAACTCGATATTTCCTCACTTTCTGCATTAGAAAAAGCAAAGTTTTGTAACCAAAGATATAATTGTCGCAACAAACTTGTTTTCGTACAATTTCGACAAGATGGAGGGGAGTGTTCGACAAAAATATGTACCGTTACGACTAAAAATTTTATTTCGAGAAAAAGCAAATCAAAGACCTTTGCTTTGACCTGCAAGAATCATGGTTACACCCACTTAAACGTTATGAATAATTAATAACTCCTGAATATTTTATTTAAAATTAAAGGTAAAGTGTTTTCGTAGAACTATGGGTCTAGTTATTGTTAAACAGACAACAGGATAACATAACATAACAGGATAAAAACGAAAAAAATAAAGAAATAACTTATAAAGGTATAGATGATAAATAATAATATATTTGTATAGATTATTAAAGTGTGAATGTTTCCTATGTTATATGTAGAGATGCAATTTTTTATTCGTTCTGCAAAACTCTCTTTAATTATTATACAGATTAAATATATTTGAGGAATTTTAAACTTTGAGCACACTATTGAAAACACTAAAAGATAAAAAAGATTTTTTCTCATTTTATCCCTCTTAACAATAAATATTTTTGATTCTTTTTTTAAAAATATCAGGAAAATATGCCAAAGAATCAAAATTAAAAAAAATATTTTTTTTTAAAAAAATGACTCTGAAGGGGGTTACCGTATCCTTAACCTTCGACTCAATTTGAATTTTACTTAAGCAAAACTGGGTTGCAATGGACAAGATTACTGTCCGTATTATGTCTAAGAATGTTGATTGGCTATGGTTATTGGATTTTGCGCACAGTTACGTCTTTAAATAAGATAAATAATAAAAACTAGTCGATAAGGCCCGTGGAGAAATCCACTTAGGAAGATGGACAATGGAAAATAGGTTGTTTTAGATGTCTTGTTCCAAAATTTTTTTGCGAAATTTAGTTTATTCTTTGACGTAATGTGTAGAAGTTGAAACGCTTATTTTTTAGAAATTCGTATACCTGTAGCCTTCATCGTATAGATGTCAAAACGCTGATCAAGAAAATGTATAGGATCATGTACTTTTGACAAACGGTTACAGAAATATCGCAGTTCAAAGGTTTTTTGATGACGTCATCGACCCGTCCATTCCAAAACGGATTCGGGAACCCAGGTTTGGGAAACTTACCCAAATTAGTCCCAGGTGGTCCCTAGTTACCCACGCGGTAAAAAATCACTGACGTCACCACCTCGTTTCCAAGTTATTTGTCAAAGTTTTCAGTGCATTGCAATGGCTTCACTAATGTTAATATACTTTCCTTTGACGTCAATATTATTTTAACATTAAAGTTTGGTAAAATACAGAACAAATTTATAGGTGATGTTTTATAGGCTTTATTAAAGAAAATTGTGAAGAATATAATCCACTTTGCAAAAGTCACACACAGACAGACAGAAGCTCTGTATTATTATAGAGATAGTGTGGGCAAAATTTTCAGACTAAAATCACTCTAAAAATCAGCTTAATGACTCAAATCTTCGATGTGGACCAACACACAGTCGTGTTATCAATTTCACCCAAAGAAAATAACAAGCACGCAATGTTGTTAGGGATGGGAATAAAAGCATTCTAATTCAGGTAATGAGCGAACTTTTCAGCTTCGAACCTAAGATGGTCGTACTAAAGGGATGCTACAGTACTGCTTGAATATAACTTTACATGTATGCGTGTCTACATAAGAAACCTTCACACATTTTTTGTTTACACGTGAACATAATTGCTTTCTATTGTTATTATTATGCGCAAACCATAACAATAAGATTTGATAAAGCTTTATGTTCTCACATTTAACATGCAAGTTATTGTTTAAAAGAGGTAACGATCACAAAAGCTATTAAAAATTTATATATATATTTATTTATATTTTTAAAAATGCATATTTCATAACATATTTCACACAAACTACTTTCGATACTTTTTTAGTTAAAATAGTAGTTTTGATTGCTATACATTTTAACAAAAAACAGGAATTATTCAGCTTCAATAGAACGTTTCTCCTCAATTCAGACCAAAATACGACGATATGGGTTGTTCTCTCATCATTTCAGAACAAAATATGGCAATTTTTAAGCTTCTTAGGGTTGTTTTCTTGTCATTTCAGAGCGAAATACGGTAACTTAAAGTATTGCGGGACGTTTCAGGCTTATTTTAAAACAAAATATGGCGATATTTAAGCATTGGCGCCATAGTTTAGTGGTTATAACTCTCGCACTTTGTGCGGGAGACCAGGGTTCGATTCCCCTTGGCGGCAATTCAATATGGGCAAGTTAATGTTACCATAGCCCCAGGTTAACCCAAGCCATGTGAGGGAAATTGGGGAGACGGCACTTCTCCATTGGATGTTGCAGGGAGTTGTCTAGTAGAGAGAGGACCCTAATTGGGTCTGCGTAGCTCAAAATGAGCATTAAATACTCTAGGACTCCCCATCTAAGCAATGGCCCCTCCTGGAAATAATAGACAGGGTATATCCCTCAATATTTGTGAGGCTAGCCATGTAAAATATGCACATCATTGTACAAAACGAAATACAGGGATTTTAATGCTTTTTCTTTTCTTTATATACAACTCTTCTCAAGTGAAACAGGCAAAACTTAGCCTTTTCTTTTGTTGATACCATGACAATATAATAATTATAGGTAACAATGAGCTAATTAAAGTTTGTGTTAGACAAGAACTCTATTGTTTTCAATATGCAAATACTTTATGTATTTAACAATAGGTTAACAATAACAACGAAAGATACTACTAAAAGCTTGTGTGAAGGTGATACCTATTGTGTAAATGTAAAGCTACATTTAAGAGGTATATCCTGTATAGTTAATGTTTACTTTTTTGCAATATGTTTACAACGATGGCAATGTTACTGATTGGTGGAAACTTTGTTCCTCCAATAATGCTGATGTACGCTGAATCTGTTGCACTTAGTTTTCGTTTTCTCAAGAGTGCTAAGTACACTTGGTCAAACCACTGATGTAGATATTCATTTACAGATGTGTTCATTAAGTATAAGAGTAGTAAGGAAAAAGAAAAAGACAACTTCAAAGAAATATCTGAAATATTTGTTAAAAGAAAAAAATTTGTAAAGTTACCTGTGGTACTGGAACAATAGTATCAACTATCATGGTCACTGGATCTCTGCCATCTTTTTGCTTAATCATGAAATCATTTCGTTTAGCACTTACATCCTTCAACAGGTCATGCAAAGTGTCTTCACATTTATCATCTATTAAAATTTCCTCCTCTTTTATCAAATAGCTCAACAAAAATGTTCCATATTTGTAACATGTTTTTTGTGATACAGTTCCATATAAATTTTTCACAGTGGTATTTCCAGGCAAATTTGAATGAAATTTGGTACTTTTCCAATTAATAGTTGTTTCATCTCGGAATACACACAAATAATGTGGAGCAGGAACATCATTTCCAACAATAACAGCTAACTGACCTTCAGCAGGACTTGGGGACATACCTTCTAAACCATAAAGTCATTTAGTGTATAATTATATATACCTAAAAAATAAATTTAAAAAATAAAACTATATACAATTTATTATTAATAGCACCTCAACGTTCAGATACTTCTACGTGAACTATTGAATGAAACCTCGTGAAAACGTTTTGTAACATTTGCTTCTAAAAAAGCGTTTTTATTACATGAGATTGTTATTAAAAACTTATTTACCAAGCACAGCTCACTATAAATAAGTGTATAAAATATTTACGGGTTAATTTAATATAAGACACGATTTAAACAAAATTATAAAGTCAAAATGTTTTTTTTAAGTTTTCAGTATCAATATTGGCAAATACTTCAATTGTCATTGGTAACTTCTTACAAGTAAAGTAGCTTGTGCAAAGAAGAAATTAAAATAAAATAGAATGGTAGATCGAAAAAGTGTTTTTAAAATTGCAAAACGTTCTTATTTTCAGTCATCAGAATCAGTTTATTTTTTGTTATTTCTTCTTTTATTATGTATGGAGTCTTTTCTGTATTCTTTTCGAACAAGCACATACTTGCAAGGCCTATCAACTATCTTCTCTTCCCTTTCAAACACTTCTCTTCCAAAGTGAGAAACACTTTTCATCCATGAACTCAAAAAATTCCCAGATCCAGTTCTGGTCTGGAATATAACTCACTTTTTGAATCAATGACCACCCTTGTTGCTAGCTAAGTTTTTTTGTCTTTTTGATATATGGGGTCCCAGGGCAAAAATACAGATTTTATTTATGATTTTATGCCAATTTACACCCTATTTTTATGCTATTTTATGCCCTTCACTTCTAATTTTATGCCATTTTTTATGAAAATTTAGCTAATTTTATGCCAATGCCTAATTTTGATAACCATATGGTTCAATGGTCCTTACTAATTTCTCACAGATTTGACATATCTCCTACAAAAACTGGATAACCCTTGGAAAACTTGGTAAACACTTCTTGCTGACTCTTCCACATCCTTCTTCCTTCAAGCAGCCTCTGCATCAGAAATTTCTTTTCCAGTTACCCTATCTACATCGTACTTTGAAAACGATGCCTAGTGGGAGAAACCTCAGACTTAAAGTTCTTTTGATTTGGCAAAAAGTTCAAAAAATATTCTTTCAAATTCACCCATTGTTCTAAGCAGCGAAGCACTACATATTTCATTGACAACCACCTCATTTCAGCATGTTTTTTAGCATATGCAGCAACAACATTTGTGACAGCTTCTAATGCTGCATAATCTTCTCTTCTTGCACTTGATAACTTGAAAAAAAAAATGAATATCAGTAAAAAAATTATTAAGATCAAATGTCAGCTTGTTATTATCACCATAAGTATTACTATACAATTTATTAATACCTCTTCTAAATGCTGAGTGGGTAGGGTGCAATGAACAGGAACCTAATCTTAAGAATGATGTATTTATTTCTCTGAAGCTTTTTGCTAACTTGTTCTCAAAAGACAAATTCACGTTAGGACCGTCTATGCCAAGATGAAGCAAATAACTAGAATCTAACTCCATTCACTTTAAAAACTCATCGTAATGTTCAACAAGATCAACAGCAGTACAATGTCCTACAAACAAAGAACCAACATACGCACATAACCTTATCATGACGGTTAGACCAATGGGATAAGTATGCATCATATTGCTTCTTCACTTGATTATTGTAGTTTCATCAAACAAAAAAGAATATGGTACATTGTTAACATGATATATTAATTTTTTTTCTAAGATTTTCTGCTATTCCAAATTTTATACTATACTGCGCTTTAGTGTCTGCCATACTGTAAGATTTAGCAATACTAGAATCAGGGAACATTAAACGAAATCTGTCACTGTCCCCCTTAGCGAAGACAAACGAATGGTTGCAATATTCTTCAATATTGTCTCCTCCACGCTAAACAGGTTCGTTCTCTCCTTTACATATGCAATGATATCCGTTACAGCCTCTTGATCTCATTTAGTGACAGATTCGCTCTGTCTTTTGGATAGGAAAAACATACACAGTCGTCAAAATGATTGATCAGTAAAGTCTTTGTGTTTTGATTAGTCAGGACTGACCCTGAAAAGCAATATATACATTCATAATTTAAAATATTAAGAAATACTGATGATAACACATTTTGTTGGGTAGTACTTTCTGAAACGTTTAACTAAAACAGTACTATGAGTTCATTCATTAATATCAGAAAAGAGGATTGTCTTACCTATTTGTTGTTGTTTCTTAAGTTCCTTTTTCACAGAATTGGTGACATTGGTAAGTTCATGGGCTTTCTTTTCAATATCCAGATTCTTAACTAAGGCGAGAAAAACATCTTTAACTTCTACCCTGTTGCATGAATCTTGACTCTCTTGTAATATGGTTTGTACGTCTCTACGAAAACGCATTAAGTACGAATCTATACAACCTTTGTGGCACATGATGTCACCTGCGAAGACGTCTCCGGGTTTATCCAAAAACGAACATCTTGTGAATACATCGTCCTTATTAAGTCGTATGGCAGGAAAAAATAATTTCGCTCGACTTGTTTCACAAATTCTAAATCTACCTTTATGTTTAGCACAATCAAAAATGATACATTTATTACTAAAAACCGAAACACTCGAAGTCCTCCTTCTTTTTGATTTCGATTTTGCAATAACTTCCCCCATCTAATACTTCATGGTTTTTCTCATCTTCTACTGTCTCGCTACGGTCAAAAAAACTTCGCGTAGCAGGTATTTAAGTGGTATTTTACATTTGATAGCCACTGTTCTATTACTCCATTTAATAATCATCATTCATTATACTACTTGCTTCAATAATTTTTTTTCTTCCATTTTCAGTACTGGTTAGCTTTCTATCACCCTTACTGTTTTTCTGTTTCAATAATACAATTCTTTAAATCAATATTTCTATCTTTAATAATCTGTAAACTAATACTTTCTTAATTTATGTTGACTAAACAAATAACTAAGCAAATACATAAAGCGTGTATAAAAAATGAACTAAAACCTTTTTTTTTAACACTTGTCTACAACCACCGCATGCTTTCCTCTCATCATAATAGATAATTTAAACGATTAAGAACATTCGAATAGTCAATAGAATTCGAAACGGAAATATTTCATCAAATTGTTTTATAAAAAAGCTACTTCATCAGACATAAATGTAAATGTACTCTTAACTTTTTAACACTTTATTTTTACCCCATGTCAATAGCTATAGGCTTTTCTGATTCAGCATCAGAGATAAGGAAATGTATGTTCTAGCGCAGTCGCGCACAGACGCACACGCACACACGTCACAGCAAGTCCATAAATCCCAACAAATTCAATACCATGCGGTACCATGCGGTACCATACCATGCTTATCCCTATAATTCATCAAATGAGTCAAAAAATTCTAGCGCAAATCCCATAAATATCATCATATTCTCATAAATATTATCATATTTCCTATATATCAAAAATCAATGCTGCAAATGAGTCAAAATATTTCTAGCGCAATTCCCCTAAAATTCCACCGCACATTGATGACGTCATCATATACCCATAAATATCAACACACCCCCTCCCCCTACAAAAAATCCACTAAATATCATCAAAAAATCAACACATGCGCAATAAAGACATATAACTGCGTTAGTTTTGACCACGATGAAATACTTCGACGATGTTAAAAAACATACAATAAAGGAATGAACACTCACACAGTGAAAGAATTACGTGATATCGCAAAAGCCGTGGACTTAGTGGGTATTACAAACTACGCAAGGCCGCATTAATAGATTTATTGGAGATTGTACCGGAGAGGCCACCTAGAAGGGCCGAACAACAAAAGCCAGTCAAGCCCATGACTATACCACCAACACCAGAGGCCATGGACCTCTTTGAAAAGCAAGAGATGTCGAAAAATCGTTCGATCGTGAAAACTGGGATGCGGGGATGGTACAACTGGCTGATTGATGCTGTCCCCAAACCTATAAGGGAGGGGGTTAAAAGGACCTATGCAACATTTAAGCGTAGAGTGATGGGGCTCTATAACGGGGCAGCCAACATAAGACCTACGCTTCATGACGAGGTGGAAAAAGAGGCCGAGGAAGACTCTCTTGAAGATATCCAAAATCTCTACAATCAGCCGGAGCAAGATTTTACCCCCCAGGAACATAAGCATGCCCACCATAGGACCTTCCGAAGTTTCCGTATTCCAGGTATAGGAGGGGCCGACGTTGACGGCTATATAGGGATGGTGAGACCCAACGTGAAAACCTTAGTTGAGGGGCAGGTAGAAGATATGGGGTCAGCGAAGGTACAGCTATCCCTATGGATAATGTGGAAAAAGCCGTCAAATATAGAGGGGGTCAACGACGAGGTGAAGAAGGTCTTCCATAGTAATATGGCCTCGGTCTTCCAGGGTAGCGATGTAGATGACATATTAGATACGATGTTTACCCAGGTCAAAACACATGTGGAGAATCTGGCACTACCAAAAAGTGGCTTTACGATCTCTCAAATCCTATACCTTGATGTGGACTTTCACAAATTGAGGCTAATGAGGGGCTCATCATAATATGATGAGCCCCTCATTAGCCTCAATTTGTATATATTATATACAAGCACCTAAATTTATAGCCTCAAAGAAGGCAATTATTAACCCTAAAAACGAGGATGAAGAGTGTTTCAAGTGGACTATTATAGCATCCCTGCATGATACGGAGATTGAAAGAGACCCCCAAAGAATCACCAAACTGAGACCCTACATAGACCTTTATAACTGGGAGGATATAGAGTTTCCGACAAGCATCAAGAGCATATGCAAGTTCGAGAAGAATAACAAGGACATTGCGGTAAACGTCCTGTACGTGACGGGAAAAAAGATCAACATCCTGCGGCGATCACATTATAGCGGACGGGGTAAGCAGGTAAATCTACTGCTCCTTACGGATGACAAAAAGACTCACTATACAGCCGTCAAAAATCTATCACGGCTCCTGGGTATTGAGACATCAAAAAATACTGCAAAAATGTACTTCTGCCTAAACTGTCTACAGGCTTTTCCAACAATTGAATCGAGGGACAAGCACCATGGCTACTGCAGGGACCACGGGGCTGTTAAAATTACGATGCCAACAGAGGCCGAAAAATGGCTATACTATAGGGATGGGCAGATGCAATTCAAAGTACCCTTTGCTATCTATGCAGACTTCGAGAGTCTATTGATACCGGTAGAGGAGGATGCAAGGGAGACCAAGACAAAGACGCTGAACAGGCATGTACCATCTGGCTGGTGCACGTATAGTACCTTTGCCTATGGGGATGTTCCGGACACCCTAACAGTCTACAGGGGTGAGGACTGTGTGACGAAGTTCGTGAACCACCTGGAGGATGAGGTCAAAAGACTATATAATACATACCCTCAGCAGGACATGCTGCCTCTAACAGAGGTGTTAAAAAGAGAACATGACGATGCATCAAAATGTCATATATGCCTAAAGCCATTCGATGACAGCAAGAATAACCGCAAAGTTCGAGACCATTGTCACTATACGGGGCTGTATAGAGGCGCGGCCCATAACAGTTGCAATTTGAAGTATAAGATACCCAGCCACATACCCGTGATCTTCCACAACCTCTCAGGATACGACGCACACCTATTCATCCGAGAGCTAGGTGAAAAATATAATACGGAAGATATTGGATGCATAGCCGAGAACAAAGAGAAATATATAAGCTTCAACGTGAAAATCAAGGTACCCCTTGGAGGTATGGGATCTGATGATGGTGAGGTGTACAAGAAGATTGAAATTAGGTTCATCGATAGCTGTCGGTTTATGGCATCAAGTCTGGAGAAATTAGGAAGCAACCTCATTGGTACAAACGCCGCAGGTATGAAATGTCAACAGTGTGCAGATACTGGTCTTGAATTCCGGGAAATAGACGCTGAGTATGTGGCAAAATTCTGGTGTAGGGCTTGCAACTCGAATACCATCAAGCAGCTTAATCGGGACCGGGTAAAGGCAAACGTACCATCGATGGCAAAGTTCATCGACAAAGATGATATATTCAGGCTGATGCTTCGAAAAGGCGTGTATCTGTATGAATACATGAATGGATGGCAGCGATTTGAAGAGTTGGAACTACCGCCAAATGATGCCTTTTATAGCAAGCTGAACATGAAGGGGATCAGCGATGAGGATTATGCCTATGCGAAAAAGGTATGGAATTGTATCACCCCGGAGGGTGATAACGTCACCATGGGGGACTACCACGACGTGTACCTCAGCACAGACGTACTGCTATTAGCCGACGTCTTTGAGACATTTCGAGGCGTCTACTTGGACAACTACAGCCTTGATCCTGCTTATTTCTACAGCGCACCTGGCTTGGCATGGAGGGCAGCACTGAAATATACTGGAATCAGGCTGGAGCTCCTGACAGACCCAGACATGCTATTGATGTTCGAAAAAGGTATCCGTGGAGGTATAGTGCAGGCGGTACATCGGTATGCCAAGGCTAATAACAAGTATATGGGAGACCAGTACGATCCAGAGGTTGAATCAACATACCTGCAGTGCCTCGATGCAAACAACCTGTACGGCTGGGCGATGCGTTAAGATTTGCCCACGGATGGCTTCAAATGGGTGAGGAATGTTGAGGCATTCACCGAAAAGCGGATCGGTAAGCTTGCTGAAGACAACAAACATGGGTATATACTAGAGGTTGACATCGACTATCCGGAGGCCCTTCACGACAAGCATAATGAGCTACCGTTCCTACCCGAACGAAGGACGGTCCATAAGGTCGAGAAATTGATACCAAATTTGGAAGATAAGCGAAAGTATGTGGTGCATATCAGAGCCCTTCACAAGGCTATAAAACATGGGCTTGATTTGAAGAAGGTCCATAGAGTAATTTGATTCAATCAAAAGGTGTGGTTGAAGGGTTACATCGATCACAACACGGGGTTGAGAACGGCTGCCAAAAACGAGTTTGAGAAGGACTTCTACAGGCTTATGAATTTGAGTGTGTTTGGTAAGACCATGGAGAATATTAGAAACCACCGTAACATCCAGCTAGTCACCAATGAAGACATTTCAAGGGTGTAAATCGGTTTAGCAGCACCTCCTAGGGGTTGAGATGGGTAAAACAGAGGTCAAAATGAACAAGCCCATATATATAGGCCAGGCTATATTGGATATGTCGAAAATGGTCATGTATGAGTTTCACTATGACTATATCCAGCCCAAATACGGTAGCAAGCTCCAACTCTGTTACATGGACACGGATAGCTTCGTTTACCACATTCGAACAGAGGACTTTTACCGTGATATCAAAGATGACGTCAAAAAAAGATTTGACACAAGTGCCTATAATCCTGATGATGGAAGGCCTCGCCCCATAGGGAAAAACAAGAAGGTCGTGGGCCTCATGAAGGATGAGCTGGGTGGTAAAATTATGACCGAGTTCATCACCCTGAGAGCCAAAGCATACGCCTATAAGAGCCTTACGCCGGAAGGCGGGGATCGAAAAGCGAAAGGCGTCAAGAGGTGTGTCACCAAGAAGTCGATAACCTTCGATGACTATCAAGGATGTCTGGAGGAGGGCGTTGACATATACAAAAGCCAGATCTTGATCCAAAATAAAGGCCATAAAGTATATACCCAGGAGGTGAACAAGCTAGCATTGAACAGGGCAGACGATAAACGTATCGTACAACCGGACCAGATGACAACACTTGCCAGGGGCCGTTACCGCCTGGTGCCCACCGAGGAATAAAATGGAGGTGTGTTTGTATATCGCTATACTACTACCCTATGTCATGATCACCTATGTACTTTTTCGTTATAAATGACTACTAATAAAGATGTCTGATCTTGCACAAGTCTTTGACACAGCCTCTGCAGAAACCTATGAACAGATAGAGAAGCCTACTGATAAGCGCCAAATTTTAAAGGATGCCCTTAGGAAAGGCAAGGGGCATCTCCTACCTAAAAAATGTACAGAAGGGTTTGTCGACAAGGCTCCGGAAGAGGCTATCTATAAGGTCCATACGGAGTATGTACAGCGGGAACTCCAGGAGAAGGGGGAGAAGACGGCCAGGGCACTGTCTACCCATGTTATCAGCCTCTATGCCAGCATGATTGGAAATATTGTGGATATAGACAGTGTTGATGAGCTCCGAAAAGATATCGAGGAAGACCCCATAATCCGGGACTCTATGACCGATCTAGGTATCCTTGTATACTGTACCATTGGGAGGTGTCTGGCACCTCTCTTGGTAGCAGGACATACAGCTAGGCATATGAAGAAGAAGAAACAAGAGGAGGATAATGAGGAGGATAATGAGAAAGACCCAATCTTATGACTTATAACAAATGAGTGAAGATGTTCAGAAACAGCAAGTGGAAAGGGTTATAACCAAGACGAAGATCGTGTTGCTGCCGGTAAGAGACTTGCTGAATGGAATCGTAAGAACAAGACCGAGTTACGGAAGAACGTGGGCAAAGAACTTTCACAAGATGATCAAAAACCTGTTGCAGGTCCTAGCAAGTCGATGATCCCAATGCCGTACATGTATGGTGTAGGTACGCTTGCCATGCTTGCGATAGGAGTTGGGGTTTGGTTTAGATTTGGCATGGGTAAAAATGAATCCCACAAGCCATCGACCAACCCGGAGCATCAGCAGGGGAAACAGGGCAAAGTCCGGCCTCATATTGAAATGTTTAAAATGTTGTAATATAATATAAATGACTACAAGCAACGTATCACCAAAAGAAAAAGAGATTTTGGATATGCTCTACGAGACCGTTGTAGATCTTAGTTTCACCTTTGCATATGCCATGGCAGGTAAAAAGTTCCTCGATATTACAAGGCCATCTACCAAGATGGATACTAATGATGTTCTTAAAATGATAGCGTACTTTTCTGCAGGTTGAGCAAGTCGCGAAATGGCCGTAAAAAAAGGGTGGTTGCCAGCAAGCATAGTCCCAAAACCAAAATAGAGCGCCCGGTAAAATTTCTATATCTCGTAGAGAGATATAGAAATCAATATGGAGGATACCAAAAAATGCTCAAAATGCAAAAAAGTCTTAACCCTTGATAATTTCGGGGTTAAGACTTGTGGTCGGCTAAATCAGCAGTGCATAAATTGTCTCAATATTAGCAAAACATCACGCGACAAACATCACACAAAATGTGAACATATAGGGACTCAGCCTCAGACTCTATATGAGTTAATGAATATCTGTAGGGCCCATATGGAGGCCCAATTTTCAGAGGGCTACACCTGGGAGCTCTACAAATATTTGCATATAGATAACAAGGTCCCGTTTAAGTATATTGAGACCGGTAGGTCCCCAACACTTGCAGATGTGTCAAGGGCCATTGACAGGGCCAGTGCCTTCAAGTAAATGAATAGGTGCATCAAATGTAAAAAAATGTTGGCCCTGGACATGTTCAAGTTTAGGGGGAATAGTCGAACTAAGAGTTGTATAGGTTGCCTAGCTAAGGCGAAGGAGAGGCGGCGTATCAAATGTAAAGACCCTATTATTGAACAAAAGGTAGACATTCTTGTCCTTGATGCTGAAATTAGGGAAATTCAGCAGGATGAAAATTATCTACTCCTTTACACCTTCCTGACATACAACATCATACCCCAGTATATTGAACTCATCGAAGCACCCCCCGAGAGCCAGGAAAAGGCATTGTTAATTGAGAGATATCGCAATGTACTGAGATGTCTACAGGGAAAATTAACATATACTCCAATACCCATGGAATATCAGACTCGACATACCAAGCTATGCCCTGCCTGCCGGGGATTATTGGTAAACAATCACGGTGGTGTGCTGATATGTTTAAGTTGTGCCGGGGTATATTCGAAGGTACACAATCAAAAATGGCTGTATTACTAAATGATGCTAGATCTTATTAAAGAGGCCCACACAGCAATCTTTACAGGACCGACAAGTTGTGGCAAGACACAACTCGTTTTGGACCTGCTTGAAAAAGAATATAAAAAACATTATCATAACATAGTCATACTATGCCCTACCATATGATGGAATGAGACGTACCTATCCAGGACGTCACTCTGGAAGGATAATTACGTGTTCCTGATAGATCCCAAGGATCAACTCTTCGGCTGGATTGAAAGATTATCCTCATTGTTGGCGGGCGAAGGGACGTTGTTTGTGGTGGATGACTGTATTGCTAACGAGAGTCTCGACAAGAAAAGGCAGCCGATGCTTGAGCTGGCGGTCTCGGGCAGACATAGAAAGCATAGCTTATGGCTATTAACCCAATCATATACCGCCTTACCTAAGAATCTGAGGAGGCAAAAGAAACAGCTCTTCCTCTGGTACCCCCACGAACGCAGCGACATGCGTCTAATTGACGAAGAAACAAACCTTATTTCAGACTGGGATGAATTCAAGGCCAAGTTGAAAAAATCTAGACACGCGTGTCTATACGTAAGGCTCGAGCACCCTCGAACTTGGGAGATTTTGTCCTGAGCACGGTGAAATCCTCCGGCCGGGCATCGATTCGTCGCAACTTATGTTCAACGCAGGAGCCATCGAGACCCTGTCAAGCAACCGGGATCAGCCGCTTTTTAAAAGGGCAGATATTGGCCATTTTTGGGGTATTGAAAAGATTGCGGAGTCCTATCGAGATATTCCTACCCTTGCGCGTCATGAGATGGGGTTGGTTAGTAACCAACCCCTAAAGTGGGACCAAAAAAGCCATGATGCCTTCGTGACATTGGACAATGCATTGGAGATTGTGCGTCGTTCCAGAAAACCAAAATCCGTAGGGCTAATCAAATGGCTTGCCAGGGCAGGCGTCCAGAAACTACAAGATGCTCTTAAGGAGCATCGCCAGGCTTTAGAGGACAAGGATGGGGCCCTGGCCCTACTCGGTGATGACTTGGACGATAGGGACAACCAACTCCTGGCACTCGGGGATGAACTCGAGGATAGAGATGAGCAGCTTAGTGCCCTTAAGCAGGATAATAATGAACTATGGCAGAGACATGTCCCACGTCGACCCCAATATGACACCGTGCTATGTGTAATTGACAAAAACGATCCTCATGAACATGGAAAAAAAGGTATACATAGGCACTATATGATCCGATGTCAGCGTAAGCAACTCAGCACAAGAATAAATACATTAAAGGCAATGTACCCCGAGATGATCGTGAGAAAACCTGAATGCGACGATCCAAATGCCGTACATGCTTGGTGTCGATTCAGGGACGATTGTCTTGGTACCGATAATTATTATCTTAACCATTTCACATTGACCGACGATGATACGCGGGAGCTATTCGAAGGTATGTTCGATATTGATATGTCGTAAGCAGGCACAATTTTTAATACTAGCGGGTATTAAAAATTATATGCAAAAGTGGGGTGGGTGCCACCATCCTCCTTGGAGGGGTCCACGGATATACTCTTTACCAATCCTTCACATGTTCCGGAGGTACCTGAACGTCTTCAGGAATAAGCATTAACTCCTCTGAAACAAGGCTCCTTTCGGGACCGTCCCTTAAATAGTACAAAAGACGACTACCTGATACTATACGATCCAACCTGTAAGTATGTTTGTTCCAAACGGCGTCGGTGGCGCGCCTTTTCGAATCACCATGCTCTTCTCCTGGTTGTAGCAGGTACAAGTACAAACCATCCTCAGGTAAGGGCCTCTCCTCCGGGTATTCTTCACTTTTTGCGAGTGGGACCTCATCCATCTTAATTGCTTTGTTAGGCTTCATATCGATCATGGTAGTTTTGGTATTGTTTAGACCCTTCACGATAGTGTATAGGTGTTTCACCCATATACTGCTGGTCTCATCAGAAGCCAACTCTTGGGCATCCTGGGGCTTAAAGAGCCTTTCAGCAAGTACCTTATTGTAGCTCTCTACAAAGGCTGTAAACGTATGGTGGTACTTAGTTGTGGCCCTCTTAATTTTAACACCTTTGCCTTCCAGCAGCTTGGCTACATCTGACTTGAACTCAGAACCATTATCACATTGGAAGGTTTTTGGGTATTGAAGGGGTCCTGCCCTGTAAATATCTTTGATCATCCCGGCAACCTCACTGGCTTTTTTAGTACGCAATGGTCTCGCTACTTTGTAGCGAGAGGCTACATCAATGCCTGTCAGGATATACTTGTACGTATTGCCATATACCCTATCATGCGGCATGTACAGCAGATCAAATTGGTGCATCTCATTAGGTCTGGTAATGGTGAAATGCGGGTAGTCTATACGTTTCGGACCTTTGATGTGTCTCAGCCATAAGAGTTGACGAGATAGCCAGTGGGTGACTAGTTTTTTGGATAGACCAGCCTCCGCAGCTAGTAATTTGATAGCCTTGCGCCCGGTCCACAGATGTTCTGGGGTATAGTATATTTGGCTTAGTTTTTCGGCCTCATTCTCGGTAATTGGTGATTTTTCTGACATATCTTTATTATATGTCAGAAAATGTTGTTATAAATAGTTATATGCCACAAAGCCTAGTAGTGATAGGGAGCCAAGTACGAACGTTAACTCACCATCTTGTTGGGGTTTTGAAGGTGTGTAAAAATTATTTAGTTGTGGGGCATTCTTTTCAGAGGCAATATAGAATTTGTAGATGTCGTCATCGAGTTCACGAAGACTTTTACCAGCCTTGATCTGTATTTCACGTTGCTCACTAAACCAGTCGAGTTTAGCCTGTCTATCTCTTATCCAGGCAGCCTGCGCATCATTCAATTTTTCAATGGCTTCCTCATGCCGTCTTCTCTCAGCTTCGTCGTGTCCTGAGAGCTTGGAAAATAAAAAGTTGGTCCTGCTGAACGCTAGAGCATTTATAGCGGCGCCAGCGACGATTACAGCAATTGTTGCCATTTATTAGTATTCGACGGAGTGTAAGCGCCCATCTAGGACGTTTAATTGAGCGTCCATAAGTAAGTACACATAACAGCGTATGTCCCCATTACCATCGGCCTTTTTTGTCGTATGGAGAGTAATCCCATCGCTAAGCCTTTGTAGAGGTCTCCCGCTACCATGTAGCGTATGATCGGGAGATGCTCTGAAATCGATGAATAGGGTGTATCTCTCGTTGAAGAATTGCCCAATCGTCACATTCGAGTCATGGCTACCGAAAAGGTTGGTAATCTGCTCCAGGTGATCCTTCGGTAACATACCATGACTATAGAGCTCATTCGGTTCCCCCTCAACCGTAACGCTAATCTTCTCAAGCTTAGGGTTGTAAAAGACCTCGTTGATGCCTGAATAAGCTTTCACTTTCCCGGGTTCTATAAAGAGTAGCAAGACACCTTTCAATGACTTGGCTGGAGTGTCAATTTGCAAATTGTGGCTCGTCTCCTGTTTTTTCATAGTCACCACCTTGTTACGGAGTATGCGTTCATAGGGTAGTGCCAATCTTGCATACCTTGACATCATGGCTCATGGGGTCGGGTTCCTAGCCTTAAGTACATTAAAAAAATATGGCCTTACGGCTCAAGGTATTCGAGATATAGGTTTTAAAGATTATATCAGTACCCCCAACAAAATGGAAGGAGTCCGGAAAATAGCGCTAGAGGTTGATGTTATTGCTAATGAGCGTGAAGAGGAGGCTTCGGGTGATATCATCCCTATGGAAAGTCTGGATAATATAATTAGAGTTCTACATGATGTAGGAACTAATACAGAAGAAGCTTCGTTAAGTCAATTCACCCAACGAGAATTGAAAGGACTTGATCTTGAACTTCAAACTTATCAGGGTAATATTAGAAGTCTAGAACATAAGATAGTTTCATATGACAATAAAATTAAGAATGCAGAGGACAGTAAAAAAAACCGTCAGAATCAGGAAGATGGGGCATATGATGGTGAGATGTTAGATAATGATAAAAAAATAATAGAACAGCTTGAGAAAAACATTAAAGGAATGAGGAAAGGAATGCCTTACAGGAAAAGGTGAAAGAGCTTAAGCGTAGTATTTATAGCCAGCTGAGACATATTAGGGACACTCTGTTGAAAATCTCCGAAGATAACACGTCCCTACTTGAAAAGCTTAAAATACTCTTCAAAGAGCAGGGCTTGACGATAGCTAGCATCGTTTCGGCTATTGGATTATTGATAAGCACCATCGTGCTCTCCGTTACGGGGGGTTCTGCCGCGGCAGGTTCCGCAGGGGGAAGTGCCGCCGGTGGTGCAGGAAAAGGGTTTGTGGAGAAGCAGCTGGAAAGATTGGGAAAGTTCCTCAAATATCTTGCGGGTAAAGCAGGTGCTGTATTGCCTGGTATCATCGGTACCGTTGTTTCCTTCCTTCTAAGGGTAGTGTCAACAGTTGTGGAATATGTGGCAAAACATCTATACATGGCCATCGCGGCTGCTGCTGGGTTTGTTGTGCTTTATGTGAGGAAATAGGTTACTTAACCCATATGTACGCTATGATTAGGCCTACCCCTGTCATGATTAATACAGCCTTCGTATCCTCATGCTGATTTTTCCCTCTTCCGGAGCCTAGGGTGGCACCCTGGGCCCTCAGACCCTCAATATGTCTGATGGTATGCCTCGGGATATAGCATGTGTGGGTGCTGTGGTATGTATAGGTGCTGTGGTATGTATAGGGGGTACAGCATGTATAGGTGCTGTGGTATGTATGGGAGGTGTCTTATGCCTGACAATAGCCTTATTGTTCACATCAACCTGTACCCCCACATTTACATTGACGGGTGCTATGAGAATGTTGTTGTTGTACCCTACAATCCTGCCTATGCGCAGGTTCATGTCCGATGGTAGCATGTAGACGCTGGGCATGACAGCAAAATTCACCGGAGTTCTGGCATATTGTAAGACCTTCTGGAATTCTGTGATGTCATGTCCTACGTTCTCTTGACGCTGTACCATGGCTTCAAATTTTTGCATCAGGATTTGTCTTGCTGTGTAATTATCCGCACCTGAGCCGAGTAAGGATGCCTTTGCCCCTGCCTGCGATCCAAGCAACAAGACTGTATAGACCTTAATAGTTTCACTTTGGTCAGACCCTCTGATGTCAAGCCCTGACTTGTTGGGATGATGAATTTGCCCCAATCACCCTCGACCTGTGGCCACCATCTCCCGTTAGTCAATGATGCCGATACTGATTTTGTCTTGTATAGACCGTTAGGGTTGGTACCGTACTCTCTACAAATATGCGCATAACCGGAGGTTGAGTAAGGGTTTTTGTACTGTGAAAACCCATCGTTGAAAGACATGGGTACCTTCATTCTTGCTAGAATTCGACGCATATGGTAATAGACATGGAATTTGAAGATCGAGTTCACAAGGGGTACAGAGCCCGTTAGATGTTTGACGGAGATGCCCAGGGCTGTGCTTGCGCAATGGGTTGCAAAATTCACCTGAATATTCCAGTAGTCCAGGGCTTCTTGTCCACCCCTGAATCACAGGGTCGTTCAGATAGGTTGTTGTAATCTTGATGGGGTACTTTGTAAAGGCTGGAAATGCCACAGAGATATGCGAGTCTGTAGACACGTACAAGTTCTGATGCTCCAAGTTGATTACACCAAGTGGCCATTCACCCCTGTTGGATTGGTACTTGGCGTTGGGGTTGTATGAATACATGTTCATCTTTGTTTTAAAACAAAGATGAGACAGCTATATATTACTGATATCTATAAACCTACGATATTTGAAGACTACCTGAGACAGTATAGTAAAATTGCGTTGAAATCTATAAGCATTCGACCTACGTGGTTGAATATCTATAACAACAACGACTTCACCATCCGTAAGGTAGGGCCCAATCAAAGGGAGACTTGGATCACCATTATGAACGGCCTGTACAAGATAGAGGATTTGGCGGCTATCGTGAATAGCCAGGCAGAGGACAAAATCAAGCTGTTTGTCCTGAAAAATGGACTCTGCAGGCTCCGTGTCAATGAAGGATATACGGTTGTGTTTGGTCGACATCTGCATGAACTTCTAGGGTTTAAATACGATCCCGCTAATAAGTACTATCAGAAGGGTGACTATGATGCATATTACAAGACCGACGTTTACATTAGATTACGACTCGTTTGTCCTCAGCTGGATGAGGACGACTGCCTACTAGATGGCAAGAAGTCTAAAATTCTCGCCTTACTTCCCACCAAGGAACTAAATGCTTGGGGTGATATGCTGACTTGGAGTTTTGATACTCCTATCTACCTACCCTTGAAGGGGTCCACGGATCGTTTGGAGTTTATGTTGACAGATGAACATCACCACGACAAAAACGTTTCATTTACCGGAATAACGATGCATTTGTTGGTAGAATAAAGATGAGCGATATTAGCAAACTATACCCTGGTTTGCAGAGTGCACCTGCACAAAGCGCGGATATGCTGGAGGAAGGCCTGGTTTATAGGCTTAAAAAGATCAAAGAAATTGAACAGTGCTTGAGAAGGGAAATTAAAGAGCGGGATAAGCTATCGAAAAAATTTAAGATGCATGCCATCTGGGTCCGCTACCGCGACCACGGACTGCTTGGTATTACTATAGTAACGTTGGGTGTCGGAATCGGGGCGTTGGCCTCTGGCCTTGGTGTTCCAATCTGTATCGCGATGGGGGGTATTACGATCGCCGTGGGAGTTGGGCAGGCAGGTCTGAGAAATGCCGGGAGGAGGCTGGGTGTGAAGGCCAAGAAACATGAGGCAATTAGACTACTCGCGGAGTCAAAATTGAATTCCATCATTGATCTGATTTCAAAAGAGGTAGAAAATGGGGTCATCAGCGACTACGAATTTAGTCTCATTATGCAGGAGAAGCAAAGGTATATGATATTGAAGGAACAGCTGCGACAGCGTGCCAAGAGGGTTATTGACCACATCAATGAACGAGAACGTGCTCAGCTACTTATGAAAGGTCGGGAAGAGGGCAGAAGCGATGTTTTAAAAAAACTTCAGTCTGCACAGTATGCCAGCGGTATTTAGATTCCCCACCTGAGTATAAACCTTAATTTTATAATATTTTATAGGCCTTTTGTAGGGCCTATAAAATATAGGGCTTTTTAATCCTCCCCTAGCAGCCATTTATTCAATTTTATATATTTACATTCAACAACATGGACCTGTGGGTAGTAGTTGCTACCCTGGGCGTATACGGATGATATCGCCAGCACACCATTAAGTTTGCAGGGCTCATTATAGGGTACTGATTGGCCATGGAAGTTGGTTGTGATTGCGTCCCCATAGTATTTGAGTTTGGCATTCATGTAACGGTCTTTTTTGACCGGCTCAGTCATCAATTTTTGGGATATAAGCTCCTCAATCTTGTTCCAAATTTGTCGATACCTGACGATCCAATCAGGGTAGTCCTCAAAATCAATGCTCATCGCCGGCACGGCATTTGTATTGTATTGACTCACCCCATTGGACCAGACCCCAGGTGTCTTTACCCTGAGTGCCACTACAAGGTCTCGTGTATGATATCCTATAATGTACCGTTGATCAGCGACTTTGTTGGAAGGAACGGGGTCTGACACTGTCAGGTGGTCCATATTAATATCATTGATATCTGTAAAAATAGTGGCAAAGTTATAGAATTCTCGGGGTTTCACTTTCAAATTTCAGCATCTTGGTTTTATTGTAATTCGAAGGACCTCAGAGAATTACATGATGTCATCGTACATACGCTACCACCCCCGTTATAGGTGATGTGCTCTTGGTAGCAGTACCAACACAGCATTTTATCTTTTACCTCAAATCTTCGGCCGCATCTACACTTATCATATTCATCTAGTAGGCGCTTACACTCCTTACATTGTTCCTCCATTTATTAGTATCTTACAACTATGCTGTAAGATAACCTTTAATTTTTCAAGAATGGCCTTTTCATCCTCTGAAAAGCACCAATCGATTACTCTATCAGGATGCCAGGCCACCGGTGCTAGCTCGTCCCTAATTTTGACCCTTTCGGATTTCCTCCGCCGATAGGCGGTCCAGGGATTTTTATGATGGTCAAGGATCATATATATGTATTCTGTCTTGAAATGATCCGGCACGTATGTGAACGTTAGGGGCTTCTCCATAACACACCAGTTGCATATGTCCTGCGTCTTGAATTGATCCGGTACATGCCTGAGCATTAGAGGCTCCTTTTCGGCGGCCCTATTGCACATGTCCCGCGTTTTGAACCGGTCGGGGACATACTCTAACATCTCGGGATCAGCGATAACAACCTCATTACACGTCCTACGTCTTGAACCAATCTGGCACATATTTAAAGGTCCAGGAATAATTTTCGACAGCCCAATTGCACATGTCTTGTGTCTTGAAACGGTCTGGGACAAATTCGATTATATAAGGATCCTCATTTGCCGCATTGTTGCACATGTCCTCCGTCTTGAACTGATCCGGGACAAATTTAAGCATATAAAGATCCTCCTCAACAACCTCATTACACATGTCTTGCGTCATGAACCTGTCCGGCACGTATGTGAATGTTAGGGGCTTCTCCTCAACAGCCCTGTTGCACATATCCTGCGTCTTATGATCCGGCACATATTTAAGCATAAGGGGATCCTCCCCAACAGCCTGGTCGCACATGTTCTTTGTCTTGAACTGATCTGGTACATACCTTAGCATATGGGGATTGTTGCACATGTCCTGCGTTTTGAACTGATCTGGGACAAACTCTAACATCTCGGAATCCTTTTTGACAGCCTTATTGCACATGTTCTGTGTCTTGAACTGATCTGGGACGTACATGAGCACAAGGGGATTTTTAAGAACAGCATTATTGAACATATGCTGTGTCATGAACCGGTCAGGTGTACGTGCAAGCAGGTGTGGGTTTTCCAGAACCGACGCATAGAACCGATAATGGTACTCTATATCATTAAGGATCATATCAAGTAGGGTAGTCTTATTTAACGCTGAATAAATTTGAAGGCCTCTCTTTTTAGCAACTTCTTTAAGTTGATTCAAAGTCAATCTTTCCATCATCTCTTTTATTGTATTAGATTTTTTATTCTGTTGGAAGATTTCATTGTGGTCAAAACTAACGCAGTTGATATTTATGGGTATATGATGACGTCATCAATGTGCGGTGGAATTTTAGGGGAATTGCGCTAGAAATATTTTGACTCATTTGCAGCATTGATTTTTGATATATAGGGAATATGATGATATTTATGGGAATATGATGATATTTATGGGATTTGCGCTAGAATTTTTTGACTCATTTGATGAAATATAGGGATAAGCATGGTATGGTACCGCATGGTATTGAATTTGTTGGGATTTATGGACTTGCTGTGACGTGTGTGCATGTGTGCGTGCGTCTGTGCGCGACTGCGCTAGAACATACATTTCCTTATCTCTGCATCAAAATTGCTAAAAAATGAAGTAAGTCACAAGATACTTTTTGGAAAAAATTTTAACATTGACCTTTGACCCAATGGGCGGAAATTTGACCATGAACCAAAAAAGGGCAGTAAATTTTTTTATTCTCTTGGACCATTATTTGGTCAAATCCAAATTCAAAACCTCTCTACAATGAACTTTACAATGACTGCTCTCAGCTCCTGTAGTAAATCACTAACCTAAAAGTTGTTCTACTCTCTTCCCGACTTAAACAATTGCTACATAAAACTCTGGGAAATGTTATAAGAATAATAAATGCTGAGTAATAAAGAGCAAACAAAATTGAAAATAACTTGCTAAGCAAAATTTTGGAGAACACATGTACAAAAATTATGATTTTTTATGTCAACAAAGCATTTTTATGCTAATTTTATGATTATGAGAAAAAATTGCTCATTTTATGATTTTTTATGATTTTATGCCAGCTGGGACCCCTAGAAAATCCCTTGAGACGAGGGTAAATAAATGACATACCGGCTTCCGGCCATATAAAAGATGCAAGTGCTCTTAGTAATAACTCTCCAAAAATTTTATGGGGGTGGACCATATACTTTAAAATACATTGTGGTATTCCATTATATGGTCTAAGGCATTCCTTTATTTTTTTCAATACACACTTTTTTATAAAAATACAAATTCTGAGCAGGCTGGTCATTATTCTTGTTTTCATATTGTGCTAAACAAAATACCTATTGCTGTTAACCTAAAATCTCACCCTGATATTTTGATGAAGCACATTCATTTTAAAGAAAAAGCATGCAGTTTGCTTGGTGGGACACACTACCATGATTTTGAGGACTCTGGGCAGCTATTTATTTTGCCATTTATTGTGTCTATTAAAGGGATTCCTGCATTAAAAATGATATTTTTATATGTTGTGGAGAATAAAAAGTTGTTTATCAAGTCCTTTGAAATTTGAAAAATCTTTTAAGTATTCAAGATCCGGGATCTTATGATGTCATAAGAAAGTTTTGAAAAATGCTGACAGTATATATTTCTACCCATAATTAAAGATGAGATCATTCTTAAACTAAAAAACTTTACACATGTCAAGATATCATCAAGAGCATAAGTCCACACTGCTTAAAAGTTTGGATATTATGTAAGTAATATGTAAGTTATGTTACTTGCAGGATAGGTTCTGCTTGGAAAAAGTTCAGAGAGTTACTGCCTTTGTTGACTAGCAGAGTCTTGTCAATTGAGGTAAAAGGTAGGTTGTATGAGGCCTGTGTAAGAAGTGTTATGTTGTACGGTAGTGAGACATGGGCAGTGAAGCAGGAAGATCTTGACCGTTTAGAAAGGAATGATATGAGAATGGTTAGGTGGATGTGTAACGCCAGTCTGAGAGACAGAAAGAGTTCAGATGAGCTAAGAAGCAGGCTAAGTATCCGTAGAATTAAAGATGTTATCCAGATAAGAAGATTGAATTGGCTGGGGCACTTGGAAAGAATGGAGGAGGATAATTGGGTAAGAAAGTGTAGAGACTTGATAGTTTCTGGGGCAAAGCCCAGAGGCAGACCGAGAAAGACTTGGCAGGAGGTTATAAGGACAGACTTGATACAGAGGAAGTTGAGTTTAGATCTAACACAGTCTAGATCAGATTGGAAGAGGGTCATTAATATACCCCGTCCAACCCATTCTAGCATTGAAAACGGACGTTAAGCCGAGAATGATGATGATGATGTAAGTTCGCAAAAAATTTCAAATATTAATATATGCTTACTATCTTATTACATCATCAATGATGATGTCATAAGGTCAGCTGGAAATCTTTTAAGCTCAATATCTTGAGAATGAAAAAAGATTTTTTAAAATTTCCAAAAAACTTGATAAACAACTTTTTATGTTCCTCATAAGATTTTGAGGTTTTAAATTGAGCTAGTATGAAGTCCTCACACAGCCCTGCAGCTGATTTGTTTTGGTTAGCTCCTACTGCTGACCCCTTAGAACTGCTGACCACTAGGTTTGCAGTTTTACCTATATATGGGCCATGGTTTTCCATCCCATTCCTCTTCAGTTCTTCTTCTCCAATATGCTACAATACATGTCAAACTGATGTTTTAAAGCTGTGCAAGAGTATACAAGGAAATCTTTACAATCCTTTCCCTGACCACCATGAATTTTATGCAGTTCTGGAGGTTTGTTCTGGCTGTGCTAGTAACACCCACTATCTCTCTCTGACTTTGGAAGCGCTGGAACGCATAATCCCAGACCTCAACAACAACAACGCAGGTTGGCAGCAATCTTTAGGGAACAGGAGCAGCGGAGCTATGAGCTGTTTCTTCGACCATCTCGAACCTCCGACATAGGCCAAGGTAAGCCACTCCGTATTGTGGTTTTGTGTCCAGTGGAAGAGGAAAAAGTCATTACATCAGACTCTGGCCATCAAACTAAGCTTGTCTGTTGGTGAAAAGAAACAAAAAATTGAATCTATTTCGGTTGAACAGTATTCTATTGCCAATTTACGCATTTTTTACAAATTTCTAACTTGTAATAGGCAGCCCACGTCCACGTGATGTTAGGGACTACCTTTCGTATAGTTTAAAAATCATGGAGTTGGCTCGTAAATACACCTGGGAGTCTGTATTGAAGTATGACGGTGAATATCGGATTCTTCAGCACACTTATGGCTTCCCATGGAGTTTTGACAACAGCCACCTCCATGAAGTGATGCTTATGCCGTGTTGGGCTGTACCTGCTTCTGCGCTAAAATCTCATGAGCCCTCTTCTTCTTCCAAAGGAGGAATTCCTTCAGCAGGTAAAGGGGTTTCCTTTTGGTTCCCATACTACTGTGGGGCAGGAAATTTGCCGTAACTACAATCGACTTAAGGGTTGCACTAAACAGGATTGTCGTTTTGCCCATGTTTGTAATGGGAAGAATGGATGCCATGTTTGTGGCAAGCTACAGTACTGTGAAAAAGTTTGTTAACATCGTGGTTCGGGTTTATTTCATGTTACGCACGAACCACGATAGCCCATGATGCGTATTTTTTTAACAATCGTGGAACTCACGATCATGTTTCTTGGACTACACGAACAAAAATTGAACATTACACCGTGGCGTCCACGATAGATAACTTCTGTAAAACAACAAAGACTGTATTAGTTCATCAATTAAATCACGGCAAAAAAATAAATTAACACTTGTATTAATTCGTTGTAATAAAGCTAGCTATATAATAGATTTTAATCGTTCGTGAATCAAAACGCGATCTAAAAAAGTATTTCTATCGCCGCTTTTCGTTTTTAAACTTTTAAAACGCGATCTAAAAAAGCATTTCTATCGCCGCTTTTCGTTCTTAAACTTCATTTCTATCGCCGTTTTTCGTTCTTTAACTTTTAAAATGCGATCTAAAAAAACATTTCTATCGCCGTTCTTCTTTCTTAAACTTTTAAAATGCGATTAACAAGGCTTTTCTATCGCGGTTCTATGTTTTTAAATTTTAAAACGTGATCTAAAAAATATTTTTTGTCACCGTTCTTGTCAACGAGATGTGTTTGACCGGTGTATAGTTATTAAAGTTCTAAAAATTAAAATTAAATTATGATCACACAAATTTAACTTTTCTAGACAAATGGCATTTCGTAAAAATACAATCGCGTCCATGACGAAAAGAATACACCAAGCAAAAACTACAAAATATGCTTTGTTAAACTTGATAAAACCTGAAACAAACAAATTAACTTTAATGAAAGACTTTTTTGAAAAGAAAAAAAATTAAATTATACTAGATATAGAAATCGTGGAGCTCGCGAAAATAATCGTGGGACACACGATCCTTCGTGGAGATAATAATATTAGCGTGGTGGCCACGATAAAATGTTTGAATGATTGTTATACACAAAAACCATGATTTTAGCGTGGTTCGTGTGCACCACGCTCGTTACACGAACACGATGTTAACAAACCTTTTCACAGTACTGCACATGCTGGTCATGCACATGGGGTCTCAGGAGACAATTGACTATCTCAATTTTCTTCTCCACTTAACATTGATCTCTGGACTACTGAGATAGCTGATGACCCAGATAACGAGTTTCTTTTATCTGGTGTTATCAATGGTTTCCAACTCCTTCCAAAGGATGCAGAACTCAAACCAGCTGAAATGCACAATTTTTTTCTACGGTTAACTCACTTGCTTTTGACAAAGTGGAAACTATTCTTAAAGAGGAAATTTCTGCAGGTAACTATAAAATTTGGCTATCTAAGCCTGTCATTATTAGTGCGTTTGGCGCAGTTCCAAAGGCAGACTCTGAGGATCTTTGCCTTATTCACAATTGTTCCATGCCTTCCTTTTGGGGGAAAAAGTGCACCAGGTACAGTACTGGAAAAAGGTTGTTTAACATCGCGCTTCGCGTATCGCGACGGTATTCTTGATCCGCGATAGACGTTTTTTTACTTTCAAATTGTATCGAGAGGGCTTCGCGATGCATCCGTCTCGATATCATTCTCGAAGCTATCGAGGCCATTAACACTTTTTCATAATAGAACTATTTTAAAAATAAGAGTGTATTCAACAATGATCGCGGATGTTTAAATATAATTATACTTCCTTTGTGTTATATTTTTTTAACTTATGCATAACAATCTAGGGTATACAGCTAGCGTTAATCTTTCTTTTTTAGATCACATTCTAAAAATTTAAGAACTAAGAACAGCGATAGAAAAGCTTCGTTAGATCGCATTTTAAAAATTTAAGAACGAAGAACGGCGATAGAAAAGTTTTATTAGATCGCATTTTAAAAGCTTAAGAAGGAAATGCGGCGATAGAAATGTTTTTTTAGATCGAATTTTAAAAGTTTTTATAAACGAAAAGCGACGATAGAAATGTTTTTTTAGATCGAATTTTAAAAGTTTAAGAACGAAATGCGGCGATAGAAATGCTTTTTTAGATTGAAGTTAAAAAGTTTATAAACGAAATGCGGTGATAGAAATGTTTTTTTAGATCGCATTTTAAAAGTTTAAAAACGAAAAGCGGCGATAGAAATGTTTTTTAAGATTCGCATTTTAAAAGTTTATAAACGAAAAGCGGCGATAGAAAGGTTTTTTTAGATCGAATTTTAAAAGTTTAAGAACGAAATGCGGCGATAGAAATGCTTTTTTAGATTGAAGTTAAAAAGTTTATAAACGAAATGCGGCGATAGAAATGTTTTTTTAGATTGAAGTTAAAAAGTTTATAAACGAAATGCGGTGATAGAAATGTTTTTTTAGATCGCATTTTAAAAGTTTAAAAACGAAAAGCGGCGATAGAAATGTTTTTTAAGATTCGCATTTTAAAAGTTTATAAACGAAAAGCGGCGATAGAAAGGTTTTTTTAGATCGAATTTTAAAAGCTTAAGAAGGAAATGCGGCGATAGAAATGTTTTTTTAGATCGAATTTTAAAAGTTTTTATAAACGAAAAGCGACGATAGAAATGTTTTTTTAGATGAATTTTAAAAGTTTAAGAACGAAATGCGGCGATAGAAATGCTTTTTTAGATTGAAGTTAAAAAGTTTATAAACGAAATGCGGTGATAGAAATGTTTTTTTAGATCGCATTTTAAAAGTTTAAAAACGAAAAGCGGCGATAGAAATGTTTTTTAAGATTCGCATTTTAAAAGTTTATAAACGAAAAGCGGCGATAGAAAGGTTTTTTTAGATCGAATTTTAAAAGTTTAAGAACGAAATGCGGCGATAGAAATGCTTTTTTAGATCGAATTTTAAAAGTTTAAGAACGAAATGCGGCGATAGAAATGCTTTTTTAGATTGAAGTTAAAAAGTTTATAAACGAAATGCGGTGATAGAAATGTTTTTTTAGATCGCATTTTAAAAGTTTAAAAACGAAAAGCGGCGATAGAAATGTTTTTTAAGGTCGCATTTTAAAAGTTTATAAACGAAAAGCGGCGATAGAAAAGCTTCGTTAGATCGCATTTTAAAATTTAAGAACGAAGAACGGCAATAGAAAAGTTTTTTTAAATCGCATTTTAAAAGTTTAAGAACGAAAAGCGGCGACATAAAAAGCTTCGTTAGAGATCGCATTTTCAAAGTTTAAGAACGAAAAGCAGCGTTAGAAGAAAAATACGTTGAAAAAGTAATGCGCTAGAATTACTTTAATAAATACGAAAGTTAAAAATTTTCTTATAATATACACCTATTTAAAATAAAAAAAAAGATAAAGCAGAGATGTGTTTGAAATAAAAAAAACTTTCTCTCTATTCTCATTAAAAAAAACTTTCTCTTTATTCTCATTATCACCTACCATCGCGACACATCGAGACGGATTTTGTCACGATACTAGATTCTCGATAGATCGCGGCAATTTATTTTAATTGTTTCTTATTATTATAAACGCGGTACATCGCGTATCGAGGGAGTCCGCGCACGTTGCGCGCTCGATATGTTAAACAACCTTTTTCCAGTACTGTATCTTCCATCGCCTCACTCAAGCAGTCCGCCGGATGATGGCTAGGAGGGGTTTTCCCCTTATAGTTGTCTAACTGGATGACTTACTAGCCATCGGCCGGACAGAAGCTGAATGTAAGCTGGCATTTGACACTTTATGTTCTCTTTTGCTCTCTTTAGGTTTTGAACTTAGCCCTCCTAAGGTGGTTCCTCCATGTCAATGTCTTATTTTTCTAGGTATATATTTGTCTGAACACAGTGGAACTCACGTTATCCATGCCTCCTAAGAAGTTACTTGATTTGCAGGAAATTATTTCCTCTTTTTTACATTGCAAACAGGCCTCCAAAAGGCAGCTGCAGCAGTTGGCCGGTCGCTTGGACTGGGCTTGCAAAGTTGTCTATGGAGGTCGAACTTTCCTACGCCGCATTCTTGACCTCATGGGATCCTTACCTAACTCTGCCTCGAAGTGTCGACTGACACTCAAATTCCACAGAGACATGGTGTGGTGGCATGATTTCCTTCAACAGTTTAATGGGAAATGTGATTTTCATGAGAAACGTCCTGTCACTGAACTTCAAACTGATGCATGCAGTTCATCAGTCGGTGCATACTTTTTAGGTAACTGGTTGTACTCAATTTTGTTAGTAGACTACCCGTCCCTCAGTACTTTACATATTAATTTTAAAGAGGCACTTTACGTTGTACTCTCCGCTGTTCGGTGGGCACCTTTGTGGCGCAACAAAACGGTTCACGTTTTTTGTGACAATACTGCTGCTGTTGCCATGCTTAATAAAGGTACCACTAAGAACCCCATAATGATGTACTTCCTCCGCCGATTGTTTTGGTTGTCATCAACATTCAACTTCCGGTTAAAAGTATTTCATGTTGCAGGAATAATGGTCAGCAGTAACATTATTTAATAATGTTACTGCTGACCATGTGTCACGACCCCACACATTTTCTTGCTTTTGCGGAACTCCTTGTTCGCTACTATAACAAGACCTTGTTTGAGCTTTCGGCCCTTAATCACATGTCATTGTTCAGCTACTTTTTGTTACTGGATAAGTTTTCCATTACTGTTTAGGCTTGGACCAGTTTACCTTAGGATTGATGTCAGATGTTGTTTTTCGGTCAAGCTACCTATGCTGTATCCACAAAAAGTAGTTACCGTGCGCATTATGCCACCTACAGGAAGTTTTGCGATCTCATGTCGATGTCACTAGTACCCGCCTTGAATAGTTTTTTGTGTTTATATGCAGCCTATCTTGCCAGGTTTTTGTTACCACAATCTGTCTGTCAGTATATCAATTTTGTTGGGCTCTTGAATTGTGACATGGGTTTTCTAAATCCACTTTCCACAACTGGATTTTATCAACAGTCCTCAAGGGTATTAAATGTACACTTGGTACACCTCCACAGCCCAAGTTGCCTATTTTGCCTGATTTTCTTATTCGTATGCGGTCTCGTCTTAATTTAAATTGCAGTCGCCATGCCTCCTTTTGTGCTATTTGCCTTGTGGTCTTTTTTGGGTTGTTTCCTAAGGCACATTTACTTCCTCATTCTGATGCCTTGTTTGATCCTAAGTGACAATTTACTATGTCAGACTTTGTGTATTCTAGTACAGGTATTACATTAACGGTTCGATGGAGCAAAACCATTCAACTTGGTCAGCGTACAGTTGCTGTTCCATTGGTGGCTATCCCAGGCTCCTCATTATGTCCTGTTACATCTGTCCAACATGCGTTTTCTTTTACCACGGCAGCCTTACCTAATAGCCAGGCTTTTTTGCTGGAGAGACTCCTCTGCCCCTAAGCTCTGCGTTTTTACATATAAGTCATTATGTCTTGTATGAAGCAGGCACTCTTAGAGTTAGGCATTCCAGCTTCTCAGTATGGGACCCACTCATTCCGGCGTGGTGGTGCTACCTTTGCATTAGAAGCGGGGGTTTCTTTAGATGTCATCTCACTTTTGGGTGATTGGAAGTCCGATGGCAGGTATCTTTACCTACATATGCCCCTGGCATATGTAGGTAATAAACAATAGTAGGTGATAAACAATGACCCCACGCGATCGATTGTTTATTCACAATAGGTTGCAAGATCAATTTTAGCAATCTATTTTGCGCGAACTCTTTTGAAATTTTTAATTGCAGTAATTAAATATAAAACATCGTGTTCGTGTAACGAGCGTGGTGCACACGAACCATGATAAAATCGTGGTCTTTATGTATAACAAACATTCAAACATTCTATCGTGGCCACCACGCTAATAATATTATCTCCGGCGATAGAAATGTTTTTTTAGATCGCACTTTAAAAGTTTATAAACGAAAAACGGCGATAGAAATGTTTTTTAAGATCGCATTTTAAAAGTTTATAAACGAAAAGCGGCGATAGAAATGTTTTTTTAGATTGCATTTTAAAAGTTTATAAACGAAAAGCGGCAATAGAAATGTTTTTTTAAATCGCATTTTAAAAACGAAAAGCGGCGATAGAAATGTTTTTTTAAATCGCATTTTAAAAACGAAAAGCGGCGATAGAAATGTTTTTTAAGATCACATTTTAAGAGTTTAAGAACGAAAAACTGCGATAGAAATGTTTTTTAAGATCACATTTTAAAAGTTTATAAACGAAAAGCGGTGATAGAAATGTTTTTTAAGATCGCTTTTTAAAAGTTTATAAACGAAAAGCGGCGATAGAAATGTTTTTTTAGATCGTATTTTAAAAGTTTAAAACCGAATAGCGGCGATAGAAATGCTCTTTTAGATCGCATTTAAAAAGTTTATAAACGAAAAACGGCGATAGAAATGTTTTTTTAGATCGCATTTTAAAAGTTTAAAACCGAATAGCGGCGATAGAAATGCTCTTTTAGATCGCATTTTAAAAGTTTATAAACGAAAAGCGGCGATAGAAATGTTTTTTTAGATCGCATTTTAAAAGTTTAAAACCGAATAGCGGTGATAGAAATGCTCTTTTAGATCGCATTTTAAAAGTTTAAAACCGAATAGTGGCGATAGAAATGCTCTCTTAGATCGCATTTTAAAAGTTTATAAACGAAAAGCGGCGATAGAAATGTTTTTTAAGATCACATTTTAAAAGTTTATAAACGAAAAGCAGCGATAGAAATGTTTTTTAAGATTGCTTTTTAAAAGTTTATAAACGAAAAGCGGCGATAGAAATGCTTTTTATTTGTTTCAATAAAAATGTATGCAGAAGGATTATTTTACGTGGTTTGTTAAGAAGGAAATGTTTTCATCAAGAAATGTAGATATTGTATTTATTTCAGAATATACACCATTTGTTTTACAAAAATAAACCGTAGTTGTATTCTTTTAATAAAAAAACGCGCAAGTCATTTAATCGTTGTGAACAATGCTTCTCATATGTTTCTTAAATTAAACGCGCTGGAATCTTTTTAAGTAATTAAATCAACAATACATTCTTGCGCAATGTATTATAAAACTTCGCGAAAGATTTTTATTATTTAATTACTTCACGCTAATACTTAAGGGATTATCAATACATTTACACAATGCATCTCGCTATTACAAGAAATATAATTACTCCGATATTTATTCCCGAGCGCATTGTTTTTTAACACGCAAATATAAACTCGCAAAACCCTTAAGGGATTTAATTATAACAAAAGACAAACGACTGCCGTCCTCCACACAAAGGTGTGATATTAGCGTGTACATGCGGTAGATTACATTCAGACTGTACTGTATAGCCTTTACTTTTTTTTATGAGCATTTGTTCTTGTATTTATCCAAGCTTGTAAGCGACTGTTTATTTTCATTTATATGTTTGTAGTTTGTATATATTATAATCACTTTTGTAGAAGAACTGACACTATGCACACATATGACTTCTTATTGGTTGAGTTAAATCTCTATAACAACATACAAAAATATAATTTTCAATGCAGGAATCCCTTTAATAAATAAAATTAACTACTCTGCTACTGATCTGGATTGATTCATGATATTATTTTATTCATGCACATGCACCGGGACCTTCTTCTTCTACAATATAAAGCACATGTTAGCTAAGCTAAGTATATACTTCTGAAAAATAAAATTGCAGACCAGATTTTTAAATTTAGTTGTGAAGACAAAGTTTCGGACCAGGTGCAGAGAAGTGTTAAGTGCAGAAAAGAAGTGACGAAACACTGGAAGAGAAGTGTGAGAATGAGAGCCATATAGGGCCATCGGATTATTATTATTTAGTTATTTATTATTTGCTGCTTCTATCATGTATTTATATATGCTTCACTTATGGTGACCCTTGTGGTAAAGCAAAAGAAATGTCACCAAATAAAAAATAATTTTACCTTCTACTTTCTGTTCTCAATCAAGCTGAAAGATGGGGCTTTCTTCCTAGAAAAACCCGAAAATGTCTCAACGGGAAATCGGACAATAACGAGACATTTCCGCCCACTGGTCGGGGGTGCCTACAAACTTTTTAGAAATGAGACAAGCAGCATTTTGTATTTAAATAAATTAGTATGGGCTTGTTTACTTGGGTTATGGCAGCCTAAACTATTTTATTTGCACTAGAATAAAAAGGAGAAAACAAGGCGGTAAAATCATTCCGTATTTTACACCAAAGGGCCGCCTTTCTGTCCTTTTATTTTTGCAATGGTATTGAAATTTACCAGGAGTAAATATTAATATAAAAAAATGAAACAAAAAATATAGACAGACACATTGTTTATACAAGGATACAAAAACATGACTGACGTAGCTATATACAAGGTCTTTCTATTCGCGCATTCTCCAGCACCCCGCCCACAAAAACTCACAAACATTATCTCCCTTATACACAATTTAGTTTAGTATTTTTTTGTTTTATGGTATCGCCGTATCACCTCTCCATAAGACACAGAACAGGATAAAATTTAAATTTCGCACGAAAATTGATCACAACATTTTTTCGACGAAAAATGAAAGAAGTAGTAATCATGAGTGATTTGCAATAATGCTTTTAAGAGATATCGAATACTTGATAAAAAGAACATTGCAATTATGTTTGGTTTGGTTTTAGTTATTTGATACTTTTCGTATCAGCGTATCCCGTCCAGCTTTTAGCGTCCTATTAAACTGGTGGTGGATATGGTGTGATTCCTAAAAACTCAGCTTTGTATAATAATTGCAAATAAGATTATTTGTCATTGGTGTTATTTTACAGGAAATTATGTTCTAAGCACATGGTTAAGAAGTCAGAAACATGGTCAGTCAGATATCAAAATTTGGTACCATATGTCATACTGATGATATAGCCTCTGGTTTATTCCATCCCCTTTGACCCAGCACAAGGGTGCCGACTTGCAGCACAACGGCACAGAATTGAAGGGGCTTTGGTCGAGTTTTTTTATTTTGACACATCCTTTTGCTTGTAGTAAAGCCCCAGTGTTTTATGTTAAAACACTATGGGAACTAACTAAGTCACAAAAACCCAGTTTATGTCTATTACTTTGTCCATCAACGAGAATTATGTGGGCTAAACATGCCTTTTTGTTGTGTCTCTAAAATAATACCTTTGTTGTGTCTGTTCAAAATAGTAGCTTATATTTACGTGATCTTTCTACTTTTTTTTAGAAACCAGAGTATTATTAAATCAAAAATTTCATTATAATCAACCTATAATCATTTGCCCAAGTAATTTCATTATTTCAGAAGAACTATCCTGCCATGGATTTTCCACAGGTTAATGACTAGTATAGTATATAATGTTAAAGTGATGTTCTTTGTAACCCTTTCTAATTCAAATTTGTTCATGTCAAGAAAAAATTGCAGATGTCATATGTTATTTGCCTGCCTGCTTTGTTAATATGTTGGCATTTATGTCAGCAAATGCTGATGTGACTTTGAAAGGTTGTTTTTTAAATATAAATGGAAACATTCTCAGGCTGGCTGTGTATTTTCATTGGACGTGGTACAGGGGCGTATACACAAATTAAAAAAAAAACAAGATGAGGAAAACCAAGCAGTTACAGGTCTATTAACCACTTTTATACTTAGATTTGGAACTTTTTGTTCGGTAAAATACTAACTTGTGTGACGTAAGTCAGCGGAGATGTAAACAAACACATTCCTAATGAACGAAGCGAGAGAATACTAAACTGTGCCCCCTGTGATTGTCTTAGAGTAATTTTAGTTAAATCATATTTTGAATATAAATATCTTTATCAGAATAAAATAATGTTTAGACATGAGTTATCACTTGGAAAAATAAGTATATATATATTATGTGTATGTATTCAACTTTATTCTGAAAAGTTATTTTGTTATCAAAACATCTTGAAAGACAACAGGTGATTCATTTTATTTGCCAAACTTTAAAATAAAACTTCAAATGATTATGCGCAATAAAGTGTACTGGAAGTGGTTTTGTGATAGTGATAGCAAAACAAAACAAATTTTTCGTTTTTGTTAAATTGTTAAAAGTTATTTTTTCTATAACAATGTTGTGCTACCGGAATTTAACTTGTCTTCTTCATCACTCAAACATAAATTATAATCTCTCTTGGAATACCAAAAGTGAGTGCATCCTCACAAGTCCTGCTGAGCTATGTACACTGTGTGATGACACAAATCAACAAAATATGTGAGAGAACAGACATATCTATGTTGAGAAAGAAAGCAGATTGAAACAGTTTACGTTTTTGTTTTTTATTGAATTGTCTCTTTTTGTTGAACCAGATTACTCCTGAAAAACATCAAAAAACTGGAAAACTCTAGGAATTTACTTTTTAAGAATGAATTGCCACACTGGACTAATTATTCACTTTTTATATGGAGGACGTCACATTGCTAGCCACAAAACTGACACTAAAATGATACACAAAGAGAAAATTATTATGTTGCTTCTGTCAGTGCAATTAGAAGTGCAATTGATATTACCTACTTAAACTGTATCACCATTTTATTAGTGGTACAGTGCTGCATTTTCAGGAGGTATGCAGTGACTATTTGGTGTTTTTCTAGTAGTTTTATGTTTGATCATTGTAAAACCCTGTGGTTATTTAATTGCTGATGCAACATACCTGATCCATTCACCAATTTCAGACTGCTATCTTTGCTCAGGGGATGTTTAAAATATTTTTAATTTCCATGCAAATATATTGGTTTCTTGCGAAACTCGATAAACCGAAGACTTTACTCTTGTAATTGTAATTTTTCTAAAAATTGTTTTGTTTTTGAACCAGATTTTTTTCTTTTTATTGCTTTACTTTTAAAACAGTTTTAAGAGAGATCGGCACATTATATTCTTTTTTACTCTAGGGTTTTAAATTAAAAGTTTATCTGTTGATGTTGTTTCCCTTGAGCAGCAAAGTCGATTTTTCAAGGTCTGAAAGGACTTAAGGATACAGTAAGGTACCATCCTTAAGATTTCTGATTCTACGCAACATATTAAAATGGAGTGAAGTGGTTTGTCTACAACAAATGTAATAAAAACTTTTGTCAAGCCAAATTTGTAAATTAGGGCTGTAAGTTTCAGATAATTTTTGTTTACTAACTTCAAGTCTGATATAATGCTTAGTGCTAGTTGAGTTTTCGCTAATTTTGTGGTTTTACAATAACAATATATCTAGTTCTTATTTAACCAAACTAGAGACCCAAAGTGTAAAAATTAATGCCTGCAGTGTGGTACTAACACCCAAAATTATTATTTAAATAATTCCTCAGGGACAGTAATGTGCTACTAACTATACACAATGAAGGTTCATAACAGCAATTACTTGCAATTGTATATATTAAGAAACCACGTTGTTTTAGAAAATTGATATTGCTAATTAATATACATAAAATATGGATAACCTTGCAAAAAATCTATTTGATGAGTTTTCTGACAACGAATCTGATTTGTTGGCCACTCCACCAATGAAACGACCGCATACACCAACCTTTCGTGAGGGCAACCAAAGACCAATGCCAAGTATATTTGAAGATAGAAGTTTTGTAAGTCCCAAGTCAGGGGATTCATTTTTAGGGGATGAGCTGAACAGCACAGATGAAATGTTGTCACCATCATGCTCGCCTATGAAACTAGCACAATCTCCAGAAAGAGGTTTTTCAATGCAGTCACCACCGTCAATACAAAGAGGATTTCTTGCATTGAGATTGTTTGATACTCCTCACACTCCAAAAACATTGTTAAATAAATTTAAAGATGCTGCTGGAGAATCACCAAGAAGTAGTCCAAAACCTCAAACAAAATCAAACAGTAGAGTAAGATTAAAGGACCAGTTTGCACATATCAAAGATACCAACAGAAAAAGACCAAATAGTGAGCCACGTAATATTAGTAAAAATGTTGTGTATGCTAATATAAATCCATTTACACCTTCAGCTGCTGGGGTCAAACATAAAAGAACTCGTCAAGAATTTGAAAGGTAAGCACATAAAAAACGAACTACAGTTCACTCTTAGAAAATGTAGCACATTTCAGGGAAGTTCATTTTAAAATGAATACTTCCAATTGTCAAGGAAAAGCAACATCTTCATTTTGATGTCAGTTCTCCTTTAAATGCAACTTTTGTGTTTCTTAAATTTTAGTGAATCTGTCTTGAGTGATGATAATGATTCTGATGGTGAAATGCAAGAAATTTGTGGAAACCCTACAAAGGTATGAAATATATGTAAAATTTACATTTGGATATGTCATTAGTCAATGATTTACTCCTCCTCCCCTTGCCTTGCGCTTTTGGAGGGCTAAATTTGTTTCAAACAGTGCAACATGACATTGCGACCCTAGTAGTTAGTGAATTACAGGGGGTAATATATTTACTAATAAAATTGCGAAAGAGTGAAATGCCAATCATTTCACTCTTTCGCAATTTTATCCAAATTGATGTAAAATTTTGTAATTTTGCTAATTTTCCAATGTTTTTGTTTGTTTTAAAATATGGATAAAAACTGTTCTTTGGGAGACTGACAAAGAAACATTTCAGCTAAAATTGTGAAGGGGCTTGAAATTTTCAGTAGGGAAAAACCAGTGAATACTTGAAAATATTTGAATTTGAAAATTGGTAGTTGATTGTACTGAAACATTTCAAACTTTAGTCATTTTAATGTACACAGTACTAAAAAAGCATAAAATATAATTTAATATACCAGAAAAAAAAGGCTAGTGTAAACAAAGTAAAATTGTTTTACGGGGAAGCTTTACATTATAAGAAGAGATAATAAAGCTTGAAATTAGAAATAATTTTTTTGGAATTATAAACAAGGACAACTAGCTACATTTTCATTTAACTAAATTGTTAAAAATCCTAACTTTATTCTTCTCCTATAAAACTCGGGTTAGAGCTGACTGTATATATATTGTTTTTAAATATTAAGTGCTGCATAAGACAAAAAAAAGAAAAGGTGGAGCAAATGGATGAGGGGGTTTAATGAAGTGACTGTCAGAAAATAACTTAGAGGTTTCTAAATGTATAACAATTAAAATATAAATACTCTAAAAGGCCACAGCTGTTGCCCAAATTATTCTCAAAATATGGTCTCATTTATTTTGTAGAAGCTCACATTGAGAGAAACTAACATATCAAGATATAATGCTGAATTTGTGGAACTGGGGAAAATCGGAACTGGATCTTTTGGTTCAGTTTATAAATGCCTCAATAGATTAGGTTTGTATCTGTTACTTGAGCTAAGATATAGTTTATTTTTAAGCTTACAAAAGATGGTTGTCTGTAAAATTCACCACAAACTTGCAACTCAGATTCTTATTGTTTTCCTTACATAAATTGTTTAGTATAATAATATATAACTCTATTTGTTGTTTCTGTGAAAGAATCTTCTTAATTAAAAATTTCGCAAAGCTTTGTACATTTCTGTATGTTCCTGGCACTAGTTTTTGCTTCTAATAATTCATTTGGCAATGGATGAAAATATTTTGATTACGGGTGTGGCTAACAAGAAATCCGGTTTTATGGCCTTTTTTGGAAAAGACACGCTTCCACATTACATAGTATATACATATTTTACATATATTTTAGATGGCTGTATATACGCATTAAAAAGATCTATAAAACCACTGGCTGGATCAATTGATGAGTACGTTATCCTCACTTTTTAATTGAAATGAGCTTTGTTTGTAACTACACCTCTGAGTATTATTATTTTTATTTTATTTTAGACAAATGGCACTTCGTGAAGTGTGGGCGCACGCAGTGTTGGGTCATCATCAGCATGTTGTACGATACTATTCAGCATGGGCTGAAGATTGTCACATGTTAATACAAAATGAATATTGTGATGGTAGGTTATTTGTGATTGTTTTTTTACGTGGCGACTGTTATGGTCTTGTTAGGTGGGTAATGCTATTTTCTTTATTTTCACTACAAATAAATATCCCCTTTCCTCTTTTTTTCCTTAGGTGGCAACTTGTCTGAAACTATAACTAAAAACAGAATGAATAACTTGGTAATGAAAATAGAAGATCTAAAACAACTTTTACTTCAACTTTGTAAGGTAAAAATCTTACTATTATATCAGTTTTTCCCCCATCAAAAAATCAAAACCTTTATTAATTGATGAAGAATATTGATTTAGGGACTTAAATATATACATTCACAGAAGCTGGCTCATCTCGACATTAAACCAGGTATGGAGGTAGTAAAAATCAGGTACAATATTGAAAATAAATACGAGAAATTGTATTTTATTTTATTGCGGATAATTCGTCTCGTTTCTACATGACATTATCACCGTGTAAAAAAATTTGTGTAGTTACAGCCAGGATAATAAATTTTGTCACTATATATTTCTTTCTAGGAAACGTCTTTCTTTGTTATTCTCACCAATCTAAAAATACAGAAGAAGGAAGCAGTGATGACGGTTACTATGGTGACGATGTAGAATCTACCAAACAAAACACAGCATACAACATTGTTTACAAAATTGGTAGCGTTTCTAAATAAATCATCATTTTTTGATAATCTAGGTGTTGTTTAGAATTCTAATCTACTGGCTGATTTGATTTCTATAGGTGATTTAGGTCACGTGACATCGATACACAAACCACAAGTGGAGGATGGTGATTGTAGATTTTTACCGAATGAACTTTTACAAGAGGTAGGCTAGTTTTTAGCAGAGTTTTTTAGTTGTTGTTGTTTCAACATTATCTTCATCTTCGTGTTGGTGTTTAGGATTATGACCATTTGCCAAAAGCTGATATTTTTGCTCTTGGATTGACCATATACCTTTCGGTAAGTTCTCACTTCATTATGTTGCTAGTTTTTTGGTGTAGCTAGTTTTCAAGAAAATATTTTTGTAATTTTTTGGGGGATTATTTTAGGGTGGTGGTGACGATCTCCCAAAAAATGGACCAAACTGGCACACAATAAGGTGAGCAATTGCTGGCTGCTTTATAGCATGTTTATGTAAACCTCCTTGAAGTTTATTTTATTTTATTCCTTCGTTTTATGTTAGAACAACAGGTTTACCAAATCTACAACAATGCCCAAAAGAACTAGACTCTCTGTTGTCGGTAAGTTATTTTTTACGTAGTTATGGTATGACTGATATATACGAAATTGTACAACGTCCTGAAACGATCGTGAAATAAGTAATATATTTTGCATTTTAGAAAATGATCTCAAAGGATCCCGCCTTGAGACCATCTGCATCAGAAATTTTGCAGGGTCGTTTACTTGGTCAAATGTCTAAGGTGGGTGAATGTTGTTGAAATTATTTTCAATCATTATTTTACTGAAGTTGTTAGTTATTGAGCAATCAAACATACTTTAGAATCAATTACGGAAAGAACTAAATGAAGAAAAGTTTAAAAATAAAATCCTGGCTAGGTATGTAGCTTGTGTTGTACAGTTATTCACCCTTGCCACTTTTAAAACACCAAATAACGAAAGTTCATCCCGTAAAATAAATCGCTGTTGGAACTTTATTTGTTATTTTTGTGATTTTGTTTTTTTCTCTGTATTTAAGTCAAAATTGTTCCGACAAAATATCGTGTTTGCGAAAGTATTCTGCGAAATATGCCTTTATTCGTGAAAAAATTAACAAGCATAATTCTTACATCTTTTTTTGGTTTTGGAATATAAGTGTTACAGAATTCGCTTATTTGAGGTAAAAGAAATATCATTACCAAAAGAAAAGTGATTCAGCTTCCATTCATGCGTTACCATACGATCTTCAAAAATAATATTCAACCTGTTTTCATTGTAATAACCGCTCTCTCTGGTTTAATTCACAAATGTTATTCTTGTGAAGACTACGCCAAACTTAATGTTTGTTGTATTTTGGTACAATTTCCATTTTTGAATATATTTGTGAGACTTCTTGTTTTATTTGGATGAGTAGAAAAGATAATTTTAAAACAAAGTATTGAATAAAAGAATTACACGATCATTTTACACCCACAAATTTCGCTCTAATTTAGAAAACTGCAAGCTGCAGAAACAGCTGCATCATCGACACAGAGCATATTCGACAAAGGAAAAAATAAACGATTGGTCGGTAACAAAGTGACACGTAGTATGAGCATGAGTGTGATCATGTGATCAAATGCAGATGTATTTATATATGCGACATTTTTATTCTTGTACATACGCAATGGGTATATAATGTACATGTTTTAATTCGGAGTCTTTTATAGTAATTTTTAGCGTAGATTTTTGAAGTGAGGTTTATAGTGTTTTTAACTCATATTTTTTCATTGCACTGGATGTCCCTTCAAGATGTGAAAACGCATTTCCTGAATTTTCTCCCTGCCCCTTCCCTTCCCTGCCCCTTTACCATCCTTTTTTGTAATTGTTATTTTTCATTTTGCAAGGTGTTGAGCACCATAATTGTATATTTCTAGGAAATGTTTAAGCAGCACACACCTTTTTGCAGTGTAGTTTTAGTGAGGGCATATTCGATAGACATTCATTAGCGAGGGCATATTCGATAGACATTCTTTTGTTTTAATTGTACAGTACAATTTTTTATGAGAAAAAAATAAAAATCTTGTTTTTAATGTTTACAAACTCAAGAAAAGAAACGACGTCTCTCAGCACTCAGCAGATTATAAAAACATTTTGAAGAAACTAGTATAACAGCATCGATATGAGAATTTATATTACGCAGTAACGATTCCAACAGACAAAGCTTTGAGAACGTTTGAATTACCTTTGCCTGAGAAGAAAGAATGTTTAATTGCCGCCCCATAAGGGGCGGCTCTTAGTCCGCCAGGCGTAAATAAAAAAGATTTTTTTGCTGAGCGAAATGTTGCGTTTCGTGCGTGCTACTTGATTTCGTGTAAACAAACTACTTAAGTAGTACAGCTTCGATGTAGCACAAACTTTAAAATAAACGAATAGAACCTAAGAAAAATTAATTGTGAGGCTGTACTTAAAAGCCAGGTTTGCGACATCAAACTGTCATGGCGGCGACCATAGAAAGGTTTGAGTGAGTATCTGTGTAACTGACACTGATGCGATGATGACAGTGATCTGGAAGAATCTTTTAATGATGACAACTTTATACATTCTTGCATTACATAGCTGTGAAAAACACTTTGTTGATAATGTTGATAGCTAGCTTGATCAATTTCCATGCTGGACTCATTCATTTATTTGAACACTGCTAAAAAGCCTACACCCTCTGGAGGTAGCTAGCTAGCTATATGTCTATGTAATATAAGTAGCTGCAGTATTTTAATTGTTTTTCTTTAAGTGAAGTTCTGTAAAGTCCTGTAAAGTAGTGACCTGAATTTCAGCTGTGCAAAAAGAATGTGTAAGTTTATTGGATTTAGGAAAGAGGGAGCACTTCAGAAAATGGCTAAACTTCAGAAAATGTACACAAAAAAATTTAATAAAATATAAACTGCAACACGGTTACGCACTTACTCACCGAGTCCACTTGGACATTCTCATTCTTTGTGTGTAGAAATGCGTATTTTTTGCGTTTGCAGCTTTTATATGATGTTTGGAGATTTTTGTTTTTTTAAAAGTGACTATCTGCGTTTGCAGCTTTTATATGATAACCAAGATTTTTCTGTACAAATTCTAAAGCTGCTCTTGGCGTTCTTCACGAAAACACCCACCTACCATTACAAATGTCCATTCAGCTCTGCAGCAACAAAGGTTTATGGGGTTGTTTGCAAAAAGTAATGTAGCTAGCATGCTCAAAGAAAAAGGAGGCAGAGAGGTAGTGTAAAAGCGTATCAAAGTGCACAAGGAGAAAGGGGTCTTTGAAGGGCTTACATATCTACGCTTTAAAATATTATTGCAGTTTTTTATGTATCTTTTCTGCAAAAAATGCGTGGTTATTTCAACTTTAACACCTTAGACCTGCCGTAGTTACCCATATTGTCCTTTTTTCAAGTAACGTGTTATAATTAATAATCATTAAGTTGATTTTTCGGGGAGGGGTGATCTGTACGTTCGGGAAAGGGGTAAGTCAAAAGCAAAGCATACAATGGAGTATAAGATTGACGATTTATAGTACGTATGCATTTTTGAATAGACCCATTATAGTAGTTGTTGACAAATGATTTTTGTCTGTTTTACCCGCATGTGACTGATTAATCCTTGAACTATAACTTCATTTTTGGATTGCTTATTTGATCAATTATATATTTTTTTAGAGTCAAAAAAAGGACAAATTTGATGGAGATCCTAACTGGAAAAATAAAGGACGTACTTGTAAATGATTAAAGGAAAAGTCCTTCTCATACGTTACAACCAGTAAACCACAAGGTTTTTTGGCTTGAAGTTGTAGAAAAACTTGCCACCATTAACATGAACTGATGCATATATCAATAGATTTTGTTTTTGCAGATTTAGTAGTTTGTTTAGCAGATTTTATAGATTATGCCTTTAAATTTTTTAACCTATAAATTTGATTTAAAAATATTACAGCTGCAGGTCTACTATTATGGTAACCGTTGGCCTGATTTTTTTTTATGTTTTTGTGTTGTATGATATATATATACTTTTACATTTTTTATGCGTGTGCCTGAACAAAGTGTTATTTTGTCCTAAAATCTTATTTTTTGATTAGGATTTTTTAATTTCTTTTTTAAATAAATATTTATAAAATTTTATTTTAAATGCTTCACAGACTGCATTTTCAACGTTTTGAAAGTATCAATTGTGCATGCAAAACAGTATAAATATAATCTAATTTATAGTGAGGTAGAATGTAGCAAGAAATTCAGCCGTATTTCACTGTATATAATATATACTGTACTGTGCAAAATAATTCTTTAAAAAACTTAACTGGAAATATTTTGTTATTCTTTCCGGATCCTAATAGTTATAGACTGTTTGCTGCTCTTGAAAAAATCCACTAGAAACAAAATCGAATGTGCATGTAACTTGCAGATTTAAACCTAGCATAGCAGCTTGCGGAGGTGGGATGTGCACACGTGGTCAGATAAAACGCACTGCGTATCCTTTCATTGTGCACTTCGCGTGTTGGTGCAACCTCGACCCCAGGGTTTATAAAAAGAGAACCAGCCCTGGGGTCAAGGTTGGTGTTGGGGCTAATCATCGCTTTGGAAAATAAGGGGTGCATATGTATCATCTTTGAAAGAACAACTGTCGTATCAGGGTAAACAAGGGCGGTAAGTAGTTGCAACTATATACTAGCTGATATCTTTTCTTTTACAGCCAAGACAAAGCGGAATTTCGTGCTTTCGTAACACAACTCAATTTTGCGTGGTGGTGGACTACTGGTATTTTAAATATATATCGAGGCTTTACAAAATGCCGGAATAAAGCGAAGCTCTATGTAGTAAAACACTAATCGGCGCGCTTCTCACGGGTGCACCGCTTTTTATTTTTTAGTTAAGTGCAAGTTACAAAAATAGCTTCGCAATGTTATTTTTGTTAGAAAACAAACTGTACTTGCTATATTATTTAGGTTTAACTTAAGCTTCCGTTTTTCGCAGTTTTCAGGCAAAATATCTGGTTTTAACATTTTGCGAGGCCCGTTCTTGTTGATTTCCGCCAGCGAAGGCGGAATCTTTAAAATCGCCTGAGGAGATAGAGAGATAGAGACAGCGCAGCTAGCCTAGCTAGGCTGGACGCCCGAAACTTATCCAGGTTAAAGATTTTTTTCTGAGAACGAGGCTAAAATGAGTTTTAAGCCAATAAGAATCCTAACAGTGCAACAGATTGTTTTATTATCCAATGAACAATACTTTATTTTAAAGTTTATATGCTATCGAAAGTTAAAGCTCGTGCAGCGTAGCATAATGAAGATCGTCTTATAATGCGCCATCTTTGATGTTACGTCATTTCTTTCTGTACAATTTTTCAAGCTATATTCAGCTGAACTAATTAATTAATTATTCATGAATTTTATTTTTTATTTATTGAGTTGTATTTTAACATTGCAGGTTAGTTACAATAATAATTGAGAATACTCAATGATTTGTTTACCCCATAATTCTCCGTTTTCAAGATCAACTTCAAATTTTAAAATCTTTTAAGCTAAGGCGCCACGAGGAACATTTTCATGCGCGTGCTATGCAACATGTCCCATAGCATGCGCATGAAAATGTTTCTCGTGGCGCCACATCTTATTTGCTGCAAGATTATTTCGAAAATCGAAGTTAAAAAATCATGCTCAAAGGGTATACCGTATCCTTAAGTTTTTTATTGAGTTCATGTGTGATTAAAATATGGCAGGAATAAACAGAGAAGTTATTTTAGCTTTACTTTTGTTGGACGAAGAAGAAGAGGAAGATCGTGAAGAACCACCAAGAAATTGCTGGGTGCAACCGTGGCTTGGGAATAGAGAGTGTCTTGGCGCTTTTCATACAATCTTCAACGAAATAAAAAACGATGAGAAGAAATGTAGAGGGTATATACGTATGAATAACGCTCAATTCGAATACCTAGTCGGTCTTCTTTCTGAGGATTTGCAGAAACAAGATACAAATATGAGGAATTCTATCACACCAGCTGAGCTCGTTTGCGTGGCCCTACGTTACTTAGCGACTGGTGAGACTTTCAGGTCTTTAGAATTTCAATTCAGAGTGTCAAGAAAAAGAATTTCAGCAGCTGTTATGGAGGTATCTGAAGCTATCATAAAGAGGTTGGGTCCAACCTTCCTTTCAACTCCGAAAACACAGGGGGAATGGCTAGATATCTCCAGAAAGTTCAATGAGCGTTGGAACTTCCCAAATGGATTAGGTGCTCTCGATGGGAAGCATATCGTCATTCAGCAGCCCCCAAATTCAGGGTCTCATTACCGAAACTATAAAGGGACAGACAGTGTAGTGCTCATGGCTCTTGTCGGGCCAGAATATGAGTTTCTTTATGTGGAAGTTGGAGCGAACGGTAGAAATTCTGATGGAGGTATATGGGACCAATGTAATTTAAAGAAGGCGCTAGACAGTGGATCGCTAAATTTACCAGAGGTTTGCAATTTACCAGGTCGAAACAACAAAGTGCCGTATGTGATAACAGGAGATGATGCGTTTCCTCTTAAGAATTACCTGATGAAGCCTTATCCACAAAAAAATCTGACAGTAAACAAACGCATCTTCAATTATCGACTGTCACGAAAGAGAAGAATTTCTGAAAACGGATTTGGGATATTGGCAAATCGGTGGCGCATTTTTCGTCGACCTATAAACTTAGAACCAGAAAAGGTTTCTACCATCACAATGGCAACAGTGGCATTGCATAACTGGCAGAGGAGCAAAAGTTCTGTGGGCAAAATTGAGCTACCAATTGGTCTTGTCGACCGAGAAAACGCTCACTCAGTTTGACCATCAGAGCTTCGCGCAACACTCTGTCTCTATAATCTTGTAGAGTGTGGTTCCAAAGCGCGGGATTTTCACGATAAAAATCAATCAATTCTTCCAACTCGTCGGACGAAAGTTGCGCTTTTTTTTTTTCTTTTGTAAGATCACTTACGATAAACTCCATTTGTTCATAAAACTTCCACTTTTTCGATGGAACTTCGCTTCCAGCATTACGTTTAACTTCACGGAGCATCGATGAACGAAGAGAATGGAATGCTTTTTCTAGAAAATCACAGCTATACGCCCCCTCAAATTCAGTGACAAGGTCTATTTTCGCAGCTTCTTTTTTGTCTTTATTTTTGTAATATATATTCCCACTGTCCCATAACGTTGGGTTCGCTTTATAAAAGTTTATTAAAGTAACTTTCTCCTCGTCTGATAGTTTTTTCTTTTCATCCGCCATTTTCGCTATTTTCTCACTAGCTACTCTTCACTTGCAGTTCAACTTCTCAAGAAAAAAACTTGTTTATATCTTTCTGTGATTTGATTGGTCAATAAAATAATGCCTCAAATAATTTTGTAAAATATTTGTTGCAGAAGGTGGGGACACGTGCAACATTTGCTCCACAACAAATTTTTCAGCACATTTTGTCCCCGGAGCACGGGAGCAAAATAGATTCAGATCTATTTTGTCCCCGAAGTTGTGGAGCAAAATGTTTGCTCCATGCAACATTTTTTTGCTGCATTGCAGTGAAAAATAGGCATGGGACACGAGTAATTTTTTTTATGCGCGTGCTATGCAGCAATGTTGCATAGCACGCGCATGAAAATGTTCCTCGTGGCGCCTTAGCTTTAGGCTAATGGCGGAAATCTTCAAGGCCCTGGGCTTCTTGTTGATACTTGCAATGAGTCAGTTAACTTCGAAAAAACGCCAAACAGGAAATTTCAAGATCGAAGCACCCATGCAGGCACCATTACCACCTGAAATTTACATTTTTGTGCCATTTTCAGTCTACGAATTGTCCTGGAATATGACCGAGCCTTGGAAAAATCCATTTCATATGTGACCCTTGAGGAACATGAAAAGTTCATAACGCGCCTTAAGTCGCACAACTATTTGGTGCGTAAAAGCTTCTTCAATGGAGAAGAAAACAAATGTATTAAGTATTTGTGAACGCTTCGGTGCAAGATCTATTTCTATTTATTCCTATTTCACAAAAATATAAATAAAAAAGTTTATAAATATAAAAAGCATAAAGAACAATAACAAACTTTTACATAATCAAAAAAAATATTAATTTGCATGCTCAAATCTTCAGTAAAAAATAAACAATGGTTTGTAACAGCGCTTGATTTGTCTAAAAAAAATACGTACAAAAATTCGGTCAAAATATTCTTTACAAAAATGTCCTAGTGAAACAGGTTTTTTAAAAAATTCGACACAAAATTTTAACAACTATATACAACAAAAAATTTTAACAACTATATACAACAAAACACAATAGAAAACAATGTCAGAGACATTTAAGCAGACACATTCGTCTAAGTAGCCAGATTTTTCATGCTTCTTCATCGTTTTGAGACAGGAGCGGAACCGATATCGACTGCAATTTTCTGGCGTAACGATGGAAGAGATCTTTCTAAGGAATCTATACAATAAAAAAGTTGAATAAAAGAGACTGAATTAATAATACTGGGAAAGAACAGACATTGACAAATTGCTTAAGCAACTTTCCTAACTTAAGTCTAGAAGTCTAAAAGAATCAAGGGCGAAGTCCCAAAATGTTAATAAAGAATTGAAAAAAATAAAGAATTATACTACTAAGGCTCGTTCATCTAATCACACTGATTTTGTTGCCGAATTAGTCTGTTTCTTGATTTTCTTATGTAATTAAAATTAAACCTTTTATAAAAAATTTACACGAGTTCGTTTCATCACTATAAAAATGATTTTAAGTTGTTTGGGCATTAGAAAGCATGTTAATTTGGAATCATACAAAATTTATCATACTCTGTAGAATTCCTTAAAGTAACCGAGACTCATAGCAAAAAGGCATGGTACTTTTAAAAAAGCATATTGTTCATTGTACGAAGTAGCAGTGCACATACCACATGGTTGTTTTTTCACTAAAGTCACCACTTTCTTCTTCAAGCATGTTTGTCGATACAACTCGCATAAGTTGGAATACGTGATGGAATCGCTGCCACATACTTTACGATCAATTTTTGGGCAGGACGAAATACATTTATTACCTGAAGAACAAGTGAGGTTTAAATGAACTTAAAATTCTAGGTTGGTACAACACCAAAACTGTGAAAGCAACTGAAAGCATTTAGTTGTATCGATACTTACGACAAATTTTTTTTGAAGATCGTTTTAATTCTTTCATTTTCTTGGTTTTGCAAGCTTTTAATCTCAATTCACATTCATTCACATACAAAATTCCATCATTACCACAGACTGGACGGTAATTTTCAGGGCACGATTCTGGACAAAGTCCTTTTCCTAAACAAGGAGGAAAGTAACGGTTTGTCATTTTTCTATTTGCACCACTATCCAATCCGTATTATTTTAACTTAAGGATACATGAAACACCTCACCCATGTCGAGTATACTGTATACTAATTTCCTGAACTGCTAAAGAAAACTATATGAAAACATATATTTTCTGAAAGCCACATACGAAATTTCATATTGCATAATAATTTTTATGAGAAAATAATTAACTGGGAAGATTTATAAGATTACGGACATTTTTCTTTTGAGTTGCTGACTTTCGAGCCAGAAAGGTGCAGACATTTTAAGCTTTTAAAAACGCCATTTAAATCTATAAGTCACTGTTTTGCATTTTAAGGTCTAGCCCCAAATTTACAAAAATGTTGCTATTCGTGCTTTACGTTGTACTTTTTTACCTTTACAAAAAAGCAGACACCATTGGGAAGATTAGAGCTTTCAGAACAATCCATTTTTTTAGCTTTGTCTCGATACTCATACACCCTGTAGCTTTAAACCCAAAACAAAGAGGTATATCAAGCAAAAATTGTTTTTGACAGATCAATATTAACTTTATACCTGTCAAAAAATATTATCCTATTATGAATTATAAGCTTTTCAATGATATTAAAAAAAATGACAAAAATAGCGATTTGGGCGTTTCGTGTATCCTGAACTGACCTTACGTATTAATAGTTAAATCATCACTCACTGCAATATCCAACTTTCTTCAGTCCTATTCTATCACGTGACTTGCATCTATCTAGTTTTACAGCACAAATACTACTATAGGTTTTCCAATTACTGGCACATACAGGTGCCCATATATCGACACATCCTTCGGGACAATTCTTTTTCACCCAAACCTCTAAAAAGGAAAACATGAAATTGTTTAAATCGATATAATGGGAACGGAGATGGTTGTTTGCAATGTACAGAAAGAAACAGATTTGGAGATGTGTTAAGAAGGGAAGATGAGCAATGAGTTCAAGATAGCAAAGCAAATGAAGAAGACTAATTAAGATGTTGTAGGGGAGAAGTGTATACATAATGATGAAGGTGTCTTGGCTATAACAGACGAGGAGAAAAGGCTAGCTTGGAAGAGTCATTATCAGAGGTTGCTTAAACACCGAGTTTCATTGGGATGAGGATAATTTGCCTGATAATGATATTGTAGAAGGGCTAGCTAAGCAGATCAAGACAGAAGAGGTAGTGGAGTTTATTAGCAAAATGAAGATTGGCAAGGCTGCAAAGTATCAGGTATTGTTGCAGAGATGGTAAGAGCGTCTGAATATACTGGATTGAGCTTATTACAACTCTTGCTAATCAGTTTATAAAGGATGGTGTTATCCCAAGTGAGTGTAATAGTGAATTGCTTCAAGGGCAAGGGTGATGCATTAGAAAGAGGTAACTATAGAGAGTTGAAGTTGGTTGATCAAGTAATGAAAGTTATTAAAAGAGTGATTAATAAGTTATTTAGAGATAGAATTGATATAGATAAGATGCTATTTGGTTTTGTTCCAGGCTGTGGCACTACAGATGCAATATTTTTACTCAGACAGCTTCAGGAAAAGAATTTAGGAAAGAGAAAAAATCTTTATTTTGCCTTTGTAGATTTAGAGAAAGCTTTTAATAGAGTTCCACGTAAAGTTATTTGGTGGGCTAGTTAAGATGGTACAGCAATGCTAGAAGTCGTGTCAGGATTAACGATTCGCTTAGTGATGAATTTAGTGCATGTTGGTGTACATCAGGGTCCTGTACTTAGTCCTTTGTTGTTTGGCTTAGTCTTAGAAGCGCTGTCGATGAAGTTTAGAACAGGTTGTACATGGGTGTTATTGTATGCAGATGATTTGGTTCTCATAGCAGAATCGATGGAAAAATTAGTTGAAAGTTTGAGAAGTGGAAGAAAAGACTAGAAGAGAAAGGGTCATGAGTAAATGCAGCAAAGTCTGAAGTCATGATTAGTAACATTGAAGCCAAGTGTGACCTTGTAGTTGGAAAGTGGCCTTGTAGAGTTTGCAGGAAAGGGGTTGGTAGTAACTCAATTTTTCGTAAGACTTTTAAGCATTGGATACATCAGAAGTGCAGTGGTATTGGGATAAGTTTAAGAGCTGACATTCAGTTTGTATGCAAGCTTTGCAAAGGTGAGATTATAGACAATGAAGTATTTCCAGCATTAATGATGTACAACAAGGGCTCATTAGAGATAGTTGAGAGGCGATATGTTGGGTAGTGAAGGGGGTGTTGGAAGTGTTGCTTGCGGGATAGGTTCTGCTTGGAAAAAGTTCAGAGAGTTACTTCCTTTGTTGACTAGCCAGAGTCTTGTTAATTGAGGTAAAAGGTAGGTTGTAGAGGCCTGTGTAATAAGTGTTATGTTGTACGGTAGTGAGAATGGTTAGGTGGATGTGTAACGCCAGTCTGAGAGACGGAAAGAGTTCAGATGAGCTAAGAAGCAGGCTAGGTATCCGTAGCATTAAAGATGTTATGCAGATATGAAGATTGAGTTACTTGGGACACTTTGAATAAATAGAGAAGGATAATTGGGAAACAAGACTAGAGGTAGACCAAGAAAGACTTACGAGGAATTTAAGTTTAGATCTCACACAGTCAAGATCAGATTGGAAGAGGGTTATTAATATGGGGTATTTTAATCCAACCCATGCTAGCATATCAAGGGTACATTAAGTCGAGAATGATGATATAATTTCTTAAAGCAAATATAAAATAGATGAAAGGTAAATCATCATTGTGTCTAAATGAGTTGCAACTCATACTTACTACATGGTCCCTTCTTTTTTATAATGATTTTCTTATCTTTACTTTTGCATGTTTCTTTCTTAAATTGACAGAAATTTAGATATGTTTTTCCATTGGAACCACAATGAGGTACGTATTCTTTAGGACAAACAGTTGGACACTCTAAAAAAGATAGCAACAATTCAACAAACGTAGTGGAAACTATTTAGGAAAATCATGGTTTATTTAATGGTTAGCAACAAAAATTGTTCATGCCACAGAAATTGTTGCTCATCCTATTGAAATAAACCACCGTATTTAGACATTTTTTTAATGTAAACAGAAACACTATACCACATGTTCCATGGTATCTGACTGTAACATTCCCTTTATTTAAACAGTTAGTCTTCTTCATATGACAATGTGAGTCATAAACCTTTCCATCAGAACCACAAACTTGTTTAAATTTTGTACACTCTCGTTTGCAGTAATCTAAAAATAAAGGCATTTACTTTATAATAAAAAGGAAAAAAAAGGAAAAAAAATTGAAAATAAAACAGTTATTTCTGTTACATCAATCAGGATGTGCAAAGTATATTCTTTGAGGCTTTAATACTCAGTATTATAGCTATATGTACTACTTACTAAACAATTTAATTAAAAAAGAGATCATGAATATCATAAATAAATTTACCTGTCGCATCAACAGTAAGAAAATAAAAACAAAACAAAACAAAACTGGTTGGTAGCATGACGTGTTTTGGTTATTTTGTTCTAAAAATAAGAACATGCAGTATAAAAAATATGTAGATAAATATGTAAAATATGCCAAACCTTTAAGACATATTGGGTAAACATGGTAAAAAATTAAAAATTTTATTGTTATTGCATCTTATACACTATTTTATACTTTTAATTAATGCTTTTAATTATTAAGGAATTAATTTTCACAAATTTCACAAAAATTTGTTCCTGCAAGAGTTATTGGGAATTTCGCTATTTGCAAATATTGCAAAAATTAATTTTTACAAAATTAGTTTTTTTTTCCTTTTTTTTAAAACGAGTTACAATAATTTTTTCCTTTTGATTTAAGTCATAATAAATATGTGGTTTTTAACTTTAGCAACCTTTATTTAATGTCACTTATCAGTCTTTCTACTTAGCACTCTATAATTATCAAAATGTTAACAAAAGTTCTTGATTCGTGTTACCAAATTATAGTCCATCTTTAAACAAAAGTTTAGCTCTCATTTTCTCTGTTTTTGGTATAATTTAAGCATTAAATAGTTATGGCATAATACACAACTCATTTTTCAATGTTATGTGTAGGAGCCCTTGAGATGCACTTGTTTAGGAGCACTTGAGGTGGCATCCCACACACAAATAAATATTTTTGAGAAATGTCTTCCTGAATGCCAAAAAATTATTTCGTTAATTGATTTTAGTTTGAGTATCAAGCTTTACCAAATTTTTTTTTTACTTTAGTGCTGCGCCTACTATAAATGGGTACTTCCACAGGTTAATCGATTAGTAACATATAATACACTTGCCCTCTGACAAGTACTTCATTGACAACCCTGCTTCTACACTATAGCCTGATACACTATAGCTTCTACACTATAGCCTGATGAAAAACAGAATTAAATAAAAACAGTCTCAGAAGCAATTACTTTCCAATTTTGCAACTTTCAAAGATGTTTTTCCAGAAGCGTATTTCATTTTCACGAGTATCCAGAAGACATATGCTAGCTAGCTAGATACACGAACAAGGTAGTAACTACCATAAATTTCAAATAGTATATATAAGTCAAGTTTATTTCCTTTGTATAAAACAAAATGCAATTACAAGCTACAATCAGTTGAAGCAACTTTGAGCTATCACACAAAAATTTCTGAACTTTTATGTAATTTTTACATTTCACTTTCTGCCATAACCACTGTTATGCAGCCACAAGTCTTTTAATTTCTTTATTTTTTAATGAGTAGCTTTAAGGCTTTTTAAATGTACATGTTGCTTCAACTAGTTGAATCATGTAAACGCCTGCATAATACTGCCAGTCTGGGATAAGGTACAGATATGGAAACAGTTTGCATATAATGAAAATCTTAAAAAAAAAATAGTTTCAAAATTCGGACACCAGATTTTTTTTTTGTTTGTAAAACAGGAATTGTTTCAGACTTTGGAAACTGTTTTTCGGTTTGTCTTGGGGTAAAATAGCGTAAGACAAGGGTAAATTTGATTTAGAACTATAGTAGTAAAAAAAAACCTGAAGTACACCCCGGTACATTCCCCAGCAGTACTCCCCAGTACACTCCAAATAATATTTTTAAGTTTATTGATAGGGCTTTTGGCCAGAAGATTATAATGTAGAAACCCAAGTAAAGTAGCTTGAGAGGAAAATATAAAAAATTGAAATTGGTTTCCATATACAAAAACTATTTCTTATTTTTACACAAAAAAGTTTCTGAATATGGAAACTGTTTCTCAACAGGGAAACTGTTTCCAAATCTGTACCTTATCCCGCACTCACTGACTACATTTTTTGACCTTGATCTTCTTTATTAAAATGTGCTTAACAGAAAAGAAATACTTGGCATTCACCATTATTTACAAATAAAACAAAAAAATCAGCAAGAATACTATTTATAACTGAAATCCCAAACACAAACAGCCAGAACACAAACAGCCAGAACAGCAACACCCAGTTTGTGGTCCTGCATGTGCAAAATATTTTCAAAAAACGAAAGTGTCACTTCCTCATTAAAAAAAACTTCCTGTCCAGACTAGGGCCGTATTAACCAAGATAAAATTGCTGATAGTATTTCATACTCATTTTTGGTGAAAAAAGCCAATGAAAAAGTGGTTGGCACAGCGAGGCAAGCACATGTTGCGCACTGCCAGGAGACAACAACACACTATTGTCCGCCTGACTTTTCCGGAAAACATTAGTTACAAGAGTCGATTGGTAGGTCGTATTTTTTTTTTTTTATCATGTCGCACTTGCACTGGAGTAATGCCGAACATAAAGAAATGTGGAAAAATACCGAACAAAGCAAAACATCAACATAAAATTTTGCGCACGTGCTTTTTCTATTTAGTAGAAAAATGTGAGATTTGCTATTTGTATAAAATTGATAACTCGTGTTTTTTAATTTTATTTCATTTCATTTAATTAAAAACGTTTCGCGATCCATTCGCCTTCATTTTTGCGTGGGGAGGAAAACATATTGGAACGGACAAGAAGAAGATATATGGCCGATTAATAAAACTTAATGAAAGTACAGTTTTTGTTATTATCTGTTATTGTTAGTACTTGTTCTGGTTTCCATTTTCACTGATTGAATGTTTTTTACCAACGAAATGTTTTTCTTTACCAGATGGCGGAGGTTAATCATAATCCAATCTCGTTAGGTAAGTTTAGAACTGTAAAAAAACAACAACCATTATCATTTACAACTAACTCACTTGCAAAAGCAGAGGAAATTATTCCTCAACACGAAATTAATACCGACTGCAAATATTCCATCTATAAAAAAGATAAGCTATTCGACACAAGTGAGTACAACGTCTATACTTTAAGTATATTCCTGAGAACAATAAAACCTTTTACTTTATTAGGTATATTTTAGGTATAGGTATTAGGTATATTGTTTTATATTTATCTCAGAAAAAATAAACATCGTAAATCACAAGATCCAATTTGAAGACATAGACAACGGAAAAGGTAAACAGCTGACATTCAACGGAACCCCATTTGTAATCTTGGGCGCAAAATACATGGATTGTTGTCATGGTGTATTGAACGGAATATTTCTCACAAACAAAAGCTAAACGAAGCATTGCGAAACAAAGTCAGTAACTGTTATGCATATCTTCCTAAATCCGAAAACAATGGTGTTTAATTTAAAATGGAACCTTTTCCAACCGTTAAAGGTAAAATGTTGCGTTGCCGAAGAAAATCTACAACGGTTGAATTATTTTTTCTCCCGTAGAATGCCATACTGGAGAAATAATAACAATGAAGACAAGGATATGGTGGAATGCAACAAATGTCTGGAATGGTTCCAGAGAAAATGCGAAGACATGCCTCACTATGTTTTTGAAAGGAGTTATCGCAAAACTGGTTTTGTTCCAGTTGCAATTGACTTCAGCCTCACATTAAGTAAACTAACTGTTATTATTTGGTTATTTTTAATTTTAAAAACTAACTAAATTATGTTAAGAAAAAAACAAAATCAATTAATTTGTGATTTTTTTCTAAATCCCATGACGCGCGGGGGGCCGTAATAAGCAAAGAAAGCCTGGGGATGAAGTGTGAACGTATTTTCGAGTATTTTTGGCTGATTTGGATAACTGCTTTGCAGTATACTGGCTGACCTTGAATTATTATTTTTTAGCAAAATTTAAACCTACCAATCGACTCTTGTAACTAATGTTTTCCGACTTTTCCAGTGTACGGGAAGAGGGAGAGGATGGGGAAATATATTTTCTTGTTTTATCAGGTATTGAGGTATAACAATAGACAAGTCAGGGCCTAAAATTCGTGCTTGCTACACCGTTCTTTTTTTGTTATGTATGAAATTGTGGCCAATCTTTACCAGCCACCAAAAGTTAACCAACAAACAGGGGTCTAGTACTAGACCCCTGTTGGGATGGCAAAACCCCTGATCCAGGATCAGGGGATTTGATGCATGATGACTGTGAGGTAGTTTCCCTCAACCTATCAACCTATTCTTACGTTATCTGAAATAAAGATTTATGCGAAGGGAAGTTTTCATAATACATGTCTCAAGTCTTTTTAAACGGTCTACAACAATGTTTTTGCTTTCTACAATCCTGTTTTGACTGTTTTTAACCCGTAATATACTGGAGTGGGCGGAATCCTCTGCAGCTTTTTTATGATAATTCTTTTTTGGTATGCGAAATGGCTATGATACTTCTGACTTTTTATATTTATCTACTAGACCCCTGCATGCCAAAGTTTTAGGTCTCATACCTCTCAGAGTTTTAGATATCGGACATTACTCGAAACTACCCATTAAATTTCTATGAAGGTTTTATAATTGGTAAACAAGTAAATCAATAAATTTAGCAACCTCAATACCTTACTCAATGGTCTAACAGATGTCCTTACAATTGCAGAAACAAAAATTGATTCGTCTTTTCCATCAAGTAAATTTACTCTCTGAGCTTTGAAATAGTCTAATATAAACAATGTTTCTAACTATGGTGATTTTGAACACACTTTTACCTTCATCTTAGACAAGCATGCTCCTTTAAAGACAAAATTTATTTGAGCAAATAATCATTCACATGTTACAAAAAGTCTCAAGCTGTTATAATTAGATCAAATTAATTAACTTTTGGAAGGCATGTAAGCCTTTTTCTCAAATAAATCTGACATTGCTGGATATAGACTGCAGTTGTTTGAACACAGTGTGATAAAAGATGACCTGGCCATCTCTAATATATTTAATAAATATTTCAACACTATCACTCACAGTCTTAACATTCCTTCAGTTCCCAAATTAACGTCAACAAACAGTGACACATTACGTAACATCCTTGAAAGTTTCTTTTTTCATACCAGTTTAAGGTATATTTGAAAAAAAAAACTCTGGGTGTTAATAAATTTGAATTTTCTGCACAAAGATACAGTACTGGAATCAGGACACCTAACATCGTGAGGGTGTATCATGCGCGACACGGACGATCCGCGATCCTATCGTGACCATCGCGATAGAAAAAATGTTAACGAAGAGCTTCGCGATAGTCGCGATGTATAAAAAATAATGATGCTATCGCGATCGTCACTATTAATCGTGATTGTCGCGATGGATCGTGAATAACATTAAAAATATTAAACAATAGATGTGTATAGCTAATCTTGTGTCTTTGTTTTTGTTTTTTTACATTTAAAAATTCTTTTGCATCTTGTATTTGTATTAGATATTGGATTTTAGATATAAGGTGACTCCAACTTAATTAATTGTTCTACGGGCGAAGTAGATAGTAGTTTACGGTCTGTCGGTATGCGAAATAAAAATAATTTTATCGAAAATGTATAAATGGTCGGAACAACAAAAAATGAAAAAATAACAACGGAGGAGGGTGTTACGACAAGCATATTTTTCTATGTATGTTTTGCTTGTATTAGCGAATGTTAAATTAGTGAATGTCTGATTTAATGAAAGTTCATGGAAAAATAAGAATGTATGGTGGGAACAACAACAAAATAATAACAACAGAGGAGGGTGTTACGACAATCGTTTTTTTTCTATGTATTTTTGCATAACGCACGCAGTTTATATTTTTTAGTGTGAAGGAAAAATAATAATAATTTGTCTCACTAAAAACATGTAACTAGTACTCAAGGTGAAAAGATAAAAATACTTGCATGTTAAAAAACTTGTTTTCAAAAGTTATGCAGCAATTTTTTTGTGTGTTATTTTGAAAGCTGTACAGCAAGAATTATTCTTGTGCTGTTTCGAAAGTTATACAGAATATACCTGCGTTGTTTTGAAAGATATACAGCAGGTTGTTTCGAAATTTATATAGCAAGTTATTATTTTCCCACTTAAAATAATAAAACACAAAAGTTATTTTAATAAAAAAGTTAAGTGTTCTTTTAATGTTTTTTGCGCAGTCTTATAAGAAAATAAAAATTTAAGCGCAAAAAGTTTACGGATTATAGTTTAGTTCGCGACATTAAAATTATTTATTTAAATTCATAACGGAGGAGGGTGTTACGACAAGCGTATTTTACGTTGTTTTAATTATTTTTCTAATATCATTGAAAAAGATTTAATGATATCAATTATTTTTCCTAAATGATATCGACTAAAAAAAGATTTTAGCAAGCAGCGTAATTTTAAACATATATTAATCATAACGAAGGAGGGTGTTACGACATTCATAATCTTTTTTTCACGAGATGGGATAAGAAAATGTTTGTTTGATTTCATTTTTTTTTTTCTCTAAAACGTTTTGCTTGATATTTTTATTATTTTTTTATCGTGAAAGTTAGGGTCGGGCAGGCCCGTAGAACAACTAAATAAGTTAGAGTCGTCTAAACAAGAAAAAAGCTTACAACAACGAAAATATTTTTGTTTTAAAAAACAAACAAAAAAGAATTATTCATATTTAATTGCGTTATTCTCTCATGACATCGCATGATAAGCGATCCACGATGTTAGGTGTCCTGATTCCAGTATTGTACTTTGAAACTGGAGAATGATAAGAAAGTGTGTGGTTCACTTCCTTCTGAAAAATTTAAAACTAGCTGTTGATAATTATGTTTATGCATTAACAAACTGCTTCATAGAGGCATTAATGATTGCCTATCTTCCATTAATCTCAACAAATCATCAGGTCCTTCTAGCATACTGCATCAAATTTTACCTATCATCAAGAACTCCTTATCCAATTCCCTTTCAAAAATCATAAATCTCTCTTTTTCTACTGGCATCTTTCCACACAGATTAAAAACAGCTAAGGTTATTCCTATTTTTAAAAAAGGCTCCAAACTTGAAGTCACCAATTATCACCCAATTTCTCTTCTATCCAATGTTGACAAAATGTTTGAAAAATTAATGTATAAGCGTGCCGTATCATTTCTTTCTGCCAACAAAATTATTTATAGTGAGCAGTAGTGAGCAGTACGGGTTTAGAAAAAGGATATAGTACTTCTCATGCTCTTCTCAACATCAGTCAAAAAATCATGGATGCTCTGGATAATGGTAAACTTGGATGTGGAATTGACTTACAAAAATCTTTCGATACTGTCAATCACTTTCAAAAACTCTCTCACTATGGCATTCAAGGCATACCCCTGTACCTCTTTAAATCTTACTTATCTGGTAGAAATCAATTTGTCTCCCTCCCCAGTGTTAACTCTGACCTTTGCAACATAAAGCATGGAGTCCCTCAAAGTTCTGTGCTTGGTCCATTGCTTTTTCTCTTAATATAAATGATTTACATATAGCTATTAATTCCTCTTCTGTCCACTTATTTGCTAATGGCACCAATCTGTTACATTTTAGTGAAAGTCCTAAACAACTTGTGAAGCAAGTAAACATTGATCTTAAACTCCTGTGTCATTGGCTAAACTCTAATAAAATTTCTCTTAATGAAACCAATACGGAATATGTTCTTTTCAAACACCCACGTAAAGCCCTTTTCGCATTCGCATTAATGGCACAAGATTATATCCTAGTGATTCCATCAAATACCTTGGTGTCCAAATTGATTCTGATCTCTCTTGAAAATCTCATATATATATCATGCATTGCCAATAAACTTACACGTGCTAATGGTGCTCTTGTAAAGCTCGTCACTATTTACCTCCTAATGTCTTATTAACCGTATACCATGCTATCTTCCACTCACACCTACAATATTGTTGTCAAATCTGGGGTCAACCTAGCAGTCATTTCATCAATCGCATATCAATTTTACAAAACCATGCCATTCGCCTCATATCATTTAAATCTTAACATTCTTAAATTTCATGATCTTGTCCAGTTGCAAAATATACTCCTTCTGCACTCCCTCTTCCTTGACACGCTTCCAGACACCCTAATTAATATTTTGCAATTGACAAAACCCATAGCTTCAACACCCGTGCTAATAGTAGTGGTGCTATCAACCTACCCAGCATCAACTCAACTGCCTTTGGTATCAACTCCCCTCGCTTTTATTCTATTAAATCCTGGAATAATATCCAGCTATCCTCTTCCCATTAACTCTTTGATGTTAGTTATCACAACCTCGAATCATCTATTGTAAAGCAATTTTTGATTTCTTATTAATTCTTATTAATTATTTTTATTTATTTATTTATTCATTTAATTTTCTCTTGGCTGTTTTACCACTCCCAGTTTTCTGCTTATCCTTTGCATACTTTACTTTACTTTACTTTACTTTACTTTACTTTACTTTACTTTACTTACTTTACTTTACTTTACTTTACTTTACTTTACTTTACTTTACTTTACTTTACTTTACTTTACTTTACTTTACTTTACTTTACTTTACTTTACTTTACTTTACTTTACTTTACTTTACTTTACTTTACTTTACTTTACTTTAAATAATTCTACTTATCCTGATAAGCTAAAATGTATGATATTATTTCAATCCATAAAAAGGCTTGTTTATGGAAAAGTGCAATTGTGGGCCCATTAGTTTGCCACCAGCCTTATCAAAGGTGTTCGGGTGACTTATGGCAAGTTAACTGAACACCTTTATGGAGTTTCACCTTTTTAAATCCCTCCATGGGTTCAAAAAAGGACACAGTCCTCAACATGCTTTGCTTATTATGGTACAAATTTGGGAAAGTTGCGTGGACCACTCTGGAACGGTTGATGCTGTTCTTATGGACCTGTCAAAAGCCTTTAATTGTCTTTTTCATGACCTATTAATTGCCAAGCTTGAAGCAAATGGTCTAGGCATTAATAGTGTTAAATTTTTAGGAAACAAAGGTTAAAAACAGAAAGTCTTTTCAGTAATTGGTTAAGATACATTCAGGAGTTCCTCAAGGTTTATTACTGGGCCCTATTTTGTTTAATATTTTCAACAACGACATGTATTTTTTTGTTTCTAACTCTTCACTTTGTAACTTTGCAGACACCCTATAAGTATTATTAGTATTATTAAATGGTTTGGTCAGAATAGAACAGTTGCAAATCCTGATAAATCGCAGTTGATCATTCCACGACACTAACTTGAAAGTATATCTCTTTCTGTAGGAACAGCTGATATTCTGAATTCTATATAGACTTATAGTTATGTTTTAACTTACATGTGAAAGAAGTGTGAAAAAATGTTTCACAAAAACGAAAGCAGATTTTTTCTCGCAATTTAACTATTGCCCTCTTGTGTGGTTGTTTTGTAATGAAATGTCTCATCAACTTCTTACTAGTACGTGTAAATTAGTTTTTAACTATTGTGTAACAACTCTAAATAAATAAATGAAAAAAGTGAAAAATTAAAACAGTAAAAAATATTATTCTTACAACTTGAAACCGACAACACAACTTTCTTTCGTCAAGGGAAATAATTCTGCAAAGCATTCTGCACATGATTAACTCGATTTCCCGAATTTTAAAAAAAAAATATGGAATTTTTGGGCAGTTTTTTGTTCTTTTAATGCAAAAAAACAAAAAATATGTAAAATAACTTTTATTGTGACTGGGACATATACAAACGAGAAAGAGAAGCAACCACACACTCCATTTACTCTATGTTTAACATAATATTGAACAGTCTAAATGAATACAAAATACTAGGCAATAGAAATGCAGACAATTATAGAACAAGAACTAAGAACACAGACAGAAACTTGTAAGAAAAGGACCAAGAAGAATATACCACAACTGAAAACACATAGGAAGGCCTCATAACTGTAAAAACGCACAGTAGAAGAAATGGGTGCAATACACATAAAACTACTAAAAAAAACAACTACTAAAAAACAAAAAAACTTACTAAATCACTTTTTAATTAGATAGTCCCAAGGAGTGACAAGACTGTGCTAGATATAAACTAATTATCTTTTATATTAGGCACTTCGAAGGAAAACAATCATTTTGTTAAATATGTTATGTTGGAGACAAAAACATTGAGGATGTGTCTGCAATCTGCTATACAAAAAAATCCAAATAGCATTTTTACTATAACTAAAAAGCAAAGTAAAACAGAGGTTTGTGTTGTATACCTTGTTATATTGTTTGTTTACAAACAGTTACCATGTCATTGGCCCTTTCTTATTTACCTTTTAAAAATTAGGTGCACAGTAGGTCACGCTTGATGATTCAAGTCCTCCCTATTATCAGTTCATTTTATTGTTATTATTTAGGTTAATAGTGAGAGCATGAAACATTAGATGGTGGTTTTAATAATCTCTGACATTTTTTACATAAATATTTATTTTACTTTTTTTTCTATTCTTTTAATTATTTTTATCATTAGAAATTATTTTTAAGAATTTATGTGATTGCCTAAAAATAGATTTTGTTTCTGTTAATCTTTTTGACACATGTTTATTTCGTTTTAGCATTGCGAATGTCAACACTGACAGTAAATAGAATGTAGCCTGTTAAAAATTCTCTGTTCTTGTCAAAGACTCTCCCCATTGGTAAATAAAACCATGTTGTTTTTATAGTGCATACAGGTCTCAAACAAACATGTAAACATTACAAATATATTTAATCTTGCCAACAACTTGTCTGTAAGTTATTAAAGCTTTCTTAACCTACTTGACTGTTTAGTAATCTCTGTTGTTGTTGGCCAAACGGATTTTTACGATTTGCCAATGTTTTGTTACCATTGCTAATACTGTAAATATTAAATCCAAATTTGTTCAAAATATATTGGGGTTAAATTTTGTTTAAATATCAGATCCTTTTTTCTCTCCATTTTGCATTATATTTTAGGTTTAAAATTAAATTACTTTTGCTATGAAATTTTTTACTTTTTTTGACTATCTTAGATTTAAACCTAAAATGCTAAGATTTGCCTCCATGGTCTGACACAGGAAATAAAGTAAAGGTTTCCCTTTGCGATGGAAAGATAGTCAATTGTAAATTTAACTCCACATTTTGAGCAAAGTTGATCTTTTTCCTTAATGTACATTATTAATGATTGTGACATTGCTCAGATTTATTATTATATATAATCATCATAATTTTTAGTTTAACGTCTATTTCTCATGCTACCATGGGTCAGACAGGGTATGTTAATGGCTATTTTCCTATATTATTGACCTTATTCAATTTTAACGACCTATTCAAGGGTAACATAGATGTCCCTCAAAAGTCCTGGTTGAAAATAATTTTCAATAATATGAATAATTTTTCTTTTTGCTGTTGTCTTTTCCATTATATCTATCCAAGTTTTCCAAGTTTCTGCTATGTGTTTTCTAAAATGTGAGGATTTTATTATTCTGTATCTAGTTAGTATTTACTCTATATTTTTGGTGAAAAATGAATGTGTGCTAAAAGACAGTATTCTAGAATTTATCACACGAAGGCATGAAATTTTCCTGGTGACATCAATAATTGGTCAAAGAGAACATTGATTAAAACTGATTATTTTTTAGAAGAAAATAAATTAAAATGGAAGAAGAGAATGAAGAAACTCAAGCATTCATAAAATCCCTTCCTTATAAAATCCCAACATTTGATGATTGGAATACCCATGCGCAGTTTTATCATCCTTTGATGGCTGGTAGCATAGATGGGACAGACATCATACCACACGACAAAGCTGTTATAAGAGCTTGCAGATCAAAATATCGGCCAAACAAAAAGGTTAGCAGATTTAAGTGTGTATTCTTGTAGTAGTGTGAATTTTAGTAGTAGTGCCAACCATAAACGATCTTTCCTTACGGTGCTGAGATATCTTCGGTTATTAGTTTAAATTCAATACCATAAAATCGAAAGTGAGTGAGGTAATTCTCGGTACACAAATCAATTAAATCAATTTTTGATGCTGCGTTGGCCAGAAGAAATTCTTTAAAGGAAATAAGATTTAAGTAGAAATGAAATGACGCGCGAAAGTTGTCATGATCTTCCATACAACTCGAATGATTTACAAAAACAGACAAGTTTTTAAAAGTGAAATTCTTGTTAGATCTAATTTTCATTGGCAACACGATGACAATGTTGAGGGAGTAAAGGTCAGTGACGGGGTGGAAGGAGGTGAAATTTTAACACAACTAATTAACTCGTTAATTAATTCATCAAGATAATATCTGTTGAAATCAATAATTTTTAGAAACGATTTTATCAACTAGAAACCGCTACCCGCTATTAAGGTCGACCTCAGGGCTTTTTCTTTCCGGAGAAATTCGAAACTTGACATTTGACTTCTCTGTTATGTTAGATACTGATTGCGGTACCATTTATCTAACTCGGTCAGTCTCTCTAGTTTTGAGCAATAGGAAAGAAAATATCTTAATTATCTTTTTAAATGTCTGTCAGGTTATTTAACCGTCGTTTCACAACCCCTCGCCACGTTTTTTACATTATAAACAAAAACTTTAAACAATTTGAATGTTTATTTTATTATGCGTTACTCAAGAAACCTTGTTTCAGTTTCGTATAGTCATTTTGTGGAACGCTAAATCGAAACTACTTTGTGTTTTGTGTAAAATCAACAAAGAGTGTTTCGCAGTGACATGTCGACTATAAGTTTGACGTATACATCTTGGTAGAACTTTCTTTTGTCTCGTTTGCGAAATAGAAAGCTGAAATTACTTATAGCCGCCTGCGCTTACTCGCGAAACAGATATCGTTTCCTTTTTTTCATATCCGATACACACTTTTTTATAAGAATAGTACTTTTTTTGTTTGAGTCACATCATACTTAAAAAAACGTCATTATAAACCATTATTTCTCTGTTGTTCGAGCCTCAGTATTATTCTTAAAACATTTTTCAAATTTCAGAAATTGAGCCTAAGTATATTATCATTTTTTATTAACACGTCATTTTTTGAATACAGAGACAAAACTAAAGTATTGGCAGGTCTGATCAACCTTTATAAATAAGCCTGCTCATAAGAGCCAAAAATAAGCCCCCAAATGATTCTTAATATTCTGGTGTGCTAAGTCCTGGTCAAGTCTTCAATAACTCTATATTTCGTCTCGATTTTATTGTTTCTGTTAAATTTCGCGCTCAATTTACTGTACATAATTCTGTAATACACGAATAATATACCCGGCTTGGAGTTGGGTTTATCGAAATCTCGATGGATCTCAACACCCAGCAAGATTCCTGCAATATTCTTAATTTCCAAGGGTTTGCGGCCTAGTGATTTTTAACTCGAAATACTCGCTAAAGAAGTTTTCGTAGATTTTTCTACTATCAGAATTAGAGAGTTTCGGGGAGAATTTTGTGATTCTGTTCACATCTTCCTGACAATTGATGTTAGTTCTCATGGCTGTTAAACGTAGTTCTGATTATTTTTTAAATCCAAAATAAATAATATCATACGATAAGAATTTATTAGCTCCCTATATTTCAGTATTACTCATATTGAGACCCCGCCTTATCATACTGTAATCTTTAGGCTGTTAAAAACAATGTAATAAATCCTTGCAACCAGAAAAAATAGAAAAAAGTTAAACTTTCCGTACCAGACCCTTTTTTAGGTTTCTCTTACATTGATCTTTATTAAGCTTCTACCACTTGTAATTGTGGCGCAGTTCCAACTTTTTATAGCTGACCTCTCTGATATTTTTTAATTTCTAATTTGTTACTCAGATAACCTTTTTAGTTTTTTAATAACTTCTCAGTTCTTCAATGCTGAAAGAGTGTTAAAAGTTTGGCCCAAATTCTTACTGGTCTGACCATTGACAAAAACAACTGAGAGAGAAAGACTTTTTTTTCTTTAAATGCAAACGTAATCAAAATCGCGACAGCACAGCCGGTAAAAACAACTTAAAATAAAAACGCCTTTTAACTACCCCCGTGTAATATATACACGAAGTATAAAATATAAATATGATGAATTTTTTTTAGCGCCGATGAACTGCTTAATCATGTATAAACATCGCTTTTGTAAAAACTTTAGTAATGGGATTTCAAAGTTCCTATCCCAAATTTTTCTCTAGCACCTTGACTTCACAAAAGATCCCCGGCCATTTGGAAATTATAATTTTTGATCCAACTATCGCGCTTGTATTATGACATGCATTCATTTTCTTATTACGTTTTAAAAAAATCAACCAAATGTTAGAAAATGCTTGACATTTCATTTTCCTACTAAAATTTGACCCCCAAACCTCAATTCTCCTGAAAACTCCTAAAATTGTAAAATTCTAAAGCTGTGGCCACACTGGGAAAATTATAATATTATCATAAATTGCATCTCCACTAGGTTAAAATAAATGTCCGCTACTTTTTACAGTAGTAAATATCGAGCTGTAAAAGTCAAACTATCCTTTCTGCTTCCTTACCTTGACGCTGGTGTTTAAGAGGCTGCAATGACTTAATTGTTCTCGTTGTGATAAGTTCATTCAAGAGTGGAGAATTGGACAAATGCAGTTACCATAAAAATTTAAAATTATTTAGGTCTCGATGACTTGTCTTGAGATGAGAACTTACGAAGAAAGGTTAATGTGATATAACACATAGAAAGTTTTTCTCGCTCAACCAGAAATAGGTAGCTAATTATTTCAGATCTCTAACAAGTTCAAAACAAGTTTGATCGCTAAATTATTTCATACACTTTTTAACTTACGAACATATATATTGTTTTAGTTCACCCTAAAGAAGATTTTCTGTGTGTTTAGGGCCCGACCCTTGTTTTATACTTTTAAAATTCTTCTTAGCAAGAGACCTTTCAATCTTTTATTACACTTAGCAGTTAAATGTGCCTAAAATCTGCGTCTCATGTTTCTTATGTGTTTTATACATATATAAAAAGTAAAGGCTCGTTTTTACATTTCAAAAAGTTAAAAAAGTATGTTTATAATTCAGATTTATCGATCATTGTCAGACTGACTGGCAAACAAATTTGACTTGCTATCATAAATAGCTTTCATTTTTTTATCATGATAATTTGGCTTTTTATTTTCGTTGTTATCCATCATGGCGGATTTTTTTTTGAAATAGACAAACATCACTCAAGGCACAAAATTCGATATACTGATTGCGGTTTTCGCGCTCTTGGGAATATTCTCGAAAACGACAAACCTATGTGCAAGATCAGATAAAACTTAACTAAACTTGTATATTTTTAAAATAGTAAGTAATTTCGGTTCATCAAAATCAAAAGATAATATTTGAGATTAAATACAAGTTCTTCCGACAGTAAATATTTAACAGTCTATATTTGAAGTTAAATAACTTCTTTATTTATTTATCCAGGTGGTAGGGGATCCGACGAAAACATTGATGATCCGGCATTTGTCGAAAAACACAAATGAAGCAACTCTCAGCAGAATATTTTCAAGGTTTGGAGATTTGGAAAAATGCCGTTTGATACGCGACGTTATATCCGGAATCAGCCGTGGTTACGCATTTGTCGAATATAAAATCGAACGCGATGCTCGACACGCGCTAAGAGAGTCGAAAGGCTTACTTATTGATGGGAATCAGATTGTCGCTGATTCCGAATGTGAGAGATTATTACCTGGGTGGATACCTAGAAGATTCGGCGGTGGCTTTGGTGGGAAAAAAGAATCTGGACAACTTCGATTTGGTGGGATAGAACGGCCTTTTCGAAGACCGATCACTTTGAATTCTGTTGTTTTAGGTTCCAAACACAACAGCCAATCACAAAGTGGATTTAAAAGAGATTTTAGAACAATGAGTGATCGGTCTCGTAATAATAATAATCAACATAATGATCGGTTCCGTGAAGTTTATAACCGTAAACCGGATTCTCGTGAATCGAGAGACAATTATGCTAAAAGATATCGAAGGTGACCGAGTGAGTGCCTTACACTAAAGGGTTGTCGCTGGACACGTGTCTCACTGAAAGACGTGACAGGACATCAAGTGTGTCTCACTAACCCAAACCTTGCAAGTATAAGTAGGAAATCGATCGTTTTAAAGAGCTGATAGGTAAATCATATCTGGAGAAGGATAAAAATATGTGCGCACCTCCACGTCCCCTCCATATTTTCGTTCTCAAGTGATCACGTTAATCTTATCACGACATGTTTTCACAAATTCATCTTCACCTATTTATAATTGCTTCATATTGAAGATTATTATTGGAAGTATGATGTAATATGTACAGAACGTATTTATGCAAGAATACCTCCGCTATGCTCGTTTTGTATATTTAGTATGTTTCGTAGCCACCAAAGGAAAGGTGCAGGTAGGCACGTTACATATCTTCCTATCTTCATTCTTCTCTGAAAATTGTGTATCTACATCGCAATCGTCTGAATTTTAGATAAACAGATTTATCTAACGGTCTGTTTTGATATCACCAGATTATAGTATTATCCAAGGTGGACAGGAGGCTAATCCATTATTTGTAATTTTATTGTTCCACGCTCGCTTTACATGCAGCAAGCCTACATGTCCGATTTTCATGCAATGATATTTGATCGTGTAAATGCTGGCTAACAGGAATGCTCGCTAAAAGTAGGATTAAGTTGCCCTCACGTTTGTGTTACAAGCGATGAAGTCTCGAAACCAAACATATGCTATGTATTGCTCGTCATTGGACACACGCACGGTAGCTTTAGGTTTTAATTTTAGTATTCAAAATGCTGAAATCAATGTTTGCATAAAGGAACGCGAGCCTAAAATCTTCCAATATACTATATAATTGCGAGTGGCAAAATACAGGAAAAATAAAACGTTTACGAATAATCTATAACCTGGGTAAAAAAATAAATTGAAAAGCAGGGCCAAATTTCGAAGTTTGTAACCATAAGCAGTTAAAAACACTGTTTATATGTAATTCCCACGTACTGGATATGTTCACAGTGGGCTATTATTCTATTATTTATTGATTTTTATTTATTATTTGGTAGGATCCAAATACCGGTAGGAAATAGTGCTGACGTCAATGCGCCCGACTTCCCTATTTCTCAGTTCCAATCCGTGACGTTGATTTTTCATAATGTTGATATTGGGGAAAACATTTTAGATCCTCTTTAACTGACCCGCACATCCACCAGTTTTATAGTAATGTCTTTCAATTCTACTAATATTATGTCCAAGGTTTGGTTAGAAACAAAAATATTGCAACATCACCTAAGTGTTTTTAGAGATAAATCATTTTATGCGAAACACAACCCTTCATGTTCATTGTGTATAAACGAAATGCATATATTTTGCAGAACATGCTAAAGAGGGTGTTTTTTTTTTAGAAAATATTGTCATGGTCCGTTTAGTGCACTGTGCTATGCGAAAAGTTTAGTGATTGATTGTAACATCAACAAAACAGTATATTTGTACTGTCTCGTAGCCTCTGAACCACTTAAATAGCCAACCGAGTACACAGGGCTTAGGTTTTTCCATTTGTACGGAACCGAATCCTAGGTAAATTAACTTACGCAAATTAAGCCAGCAATATTTTAAAGTTGTTTAGAATGTTCAGTTTGTCAAAAACCTTATTTTTATCTTTTGCTCTTGATGTCACGAATGGAAACAAACACTCTGTCAACATTTTTGTTTCTTGCGATGTAACGTTTGTTAACATCCATCTAATGATGTCGGGGTTTTCATGACGTTGTTTGTGGTCACATTTTCTCTGAAGTTTATTTAGAACTTGCACATATTAAAAAATATTATTTGATACGAATAAGTTATTAATACATACATCACCAACCTTGTACCCAGGACTTCGAAAGGACTGCTTTGACTGGACATCAGTACTACTGTTTTGAAAGTGTCTTACGTAACGTACATATTAAGCTTTAAAGTCATTTTTGGAGATACTAAAACGGGTCACTTTTTTAATATGACGCAATTTAATTGCCTTAATAAATCGTTTTAACATTTTGACCAATAAAAACCTTGAGTTCGTGGGTCATGAAAAAATGCGTATGTGAATTTGTGTACAGCTTCTTTCATCCTCGTCCCCAGTTGTTGCCTGATGACAAAACCGTTAGCACTTTCTCGCTGCCGAGAAAATGAAGTACCCCTGGGGACGAAGTTGCTTAAAACGGTTGACTTTATTTTGGAGGTAATGTAAGGTATTTCTTGTTTTTGTACACGAAGAAAAAAATTAGTCCTATTACGTTTGCTCTTTACATATTTCGACATAATTTCTTCGTATCAATTTACTAATCTAAACTTAAACTGTTTTATGTACTCATATTTAATTACTGTAATCTCAATTAGTGACAAAAATGACGTGTGTCCACGCATTATCCGTACTGATGAGCTTCTCTAGTCGGTAAGTTTGGTACTTTCCACTTGTAAATTTCAGGCTCTTGTTTTCACTGTTTTCAAGAAAAAAAGCTTGGAAGTGAGGCTGAGTAGGAGTGTGAAACCTAAAGAATGTCAACTATGTCGATATTCTCTGTAATACATATATTTATTATACTTTTTCATCGTTAAATTTCTAAAAATATATTTAAAAATTCCCTAAAATCTCGTGGCGCTGATTTATGGCTTTTAACTTCGTAACATCATGGCGTATGCACAAAAACTAAGTATAAACAAGTTGAGTAAATCACATTTTCGGGAAATCATATTTCTTATCAATCCCACGATCTAAAATATTTAAACTGTATTTTTAAAAGATTTAAGAATGAAGTCGATAACAAAAGAAGTTATGAAATTAATTTCCGGTGTCAAGTTCTGCTTGTTTGCGTTAATTTCTCAACCAATTCGTGCCGTTTGATTTTTCACAGAGGTCGCTTCAAACTATTTATAGCGTTTGTTTTTTTATTTTAATGTTGTAGTTTAATCTTATTTGGAACACACTGAATTTTATTTTTAGTCTCAAAGAGGATGTGTTTTGACGTTAAGCTATAAATATTAATCGTTATGCAAAAGAACTGGTTCAAAAACGAAGCGCTTTCTCACATCTTCCGATTTTCCGCGTCTTACCACTTCCTTTCAACTATTCATGTTCCGTACTGGAATTTTCTCCCCTACTGCAAAACTGAAGTGTTATTTTTTTAATGTCTGCTTGCAGTAAATGTATTTTACATAGACTCGAAATAGAAGCACATGCAAACAGAGGTAATTTATTCCCTTTTGTGTCTATTGTTCTAGCTTTCTTAGAATAGTTGCTGCGTCTCGCTCACCTAGCCTTGTTTACTCAACATTTTAAGTAAGATGAGACATGAAAACAGGGGGACAGAGTGATGTTTGCTGAATGTGTTGGTGGCATTTACAAGTTTGTTAAGCTTACAGAAGCAAGTTGATCAGATGTGAAAATCATATGACGTTTTGCAAGTGATTGATAGTTATGTCGCGCATGCGCACGAAAGGAAGCATTCATTGTGCTAGCTGAAATGTAAACAGACATCGTTTTAAACTTTTTTTCAGAAAAAATAAACGGGGAAGTTGAATACTTGACTGTTTTTTTTTTACTTATAGAAAAATAATTAATTCAGTGACTCAGTTTTAGGCCGACATTTGAAAAGAATGTGGATGTTACTAAATATAGTAACATGTCAGGAATACACATGAATACAAAATGGTCACCGTTTTAAAACTCGATGAAACGCCGTCGCCTTTATTAAAAGTTTTTGTAATAAACGCCTCCTTTTTTTAAATTAAGTTTATATATATATATTTATAATTTATAATATGAGGCTATATGATATGTTAAATATTTATAATGCAAAGTTAATTTTGAAGTAACCCCGCCATTAAATAAATTTCAACGGATATTCTTTTGCTCCGTGTTTTTAACCCGAGCGAGTAGGGAAATCCAAGAAGGATCTAGCTTTATAGTCCCGCTTATGCCATGATTCTGTTGTATGCAAATATGGGAAATACCATATGCAGTTTCAAAAGTTTTTTCCTTGATAAATGTGATATTTAGCAGTGATTAATTACCCGCCATTTATCCCTGGTCCCAAAAGTTTCTTAGATTTTGAATGCTGTAGGACTAAGTTTTCTATGTTTTTGCTGTTTTTTGAAGATGTGAAGCAACAGCCCAGTTAATAAATTCAACAGAAAACGGGTTGTGTGATACTGTCCTCACTCACGTGCAGAGTCGCTGCGCGAAAATCCTACTTTTTCGCATATTTAGCTGCGCGAAAACTTATATACGCGAAATATTTCTTTTCAGAAAGTGTGCGGAAAACAGATTGTACGAAACTGAAAAAACGAATAATGATATAAACTTTAATAACATTTTTTTCACAGAAAATTAATAATAAAATTGAAGAGTAACAATAATCACAATATTATAAAAGTCGGTTGGCGTAAATGTAAGATGATATAAGATGAAGCTTCCATAATACTTTTAAAAATAAAAAATGTGAAATGTTAAATTTGAAAGATGTGTGATATATTGAGGTGTACAAACCATAAAGAGTGCGCGAAATTTAAACCAACGCGAAAATTTCATGAATCAAGGTACATTAGGATTGAAATGCAAGCGGCGTGTGTGTATATTTAAGAAACATGTATGCTTGCACGTGTTGTTTTTAATAAAAAGTTCATATCTGCATTTACAGGGAGTTTTTATCTCGATTTAATAAGTAAAATCAACTGCTAGACAGTGTGGGGATCGATAAAATGTTTTGCATAAGTTCGGATAAGCTCCCAGTTCGGATAAGCTCCCTGTGGGAGGACGAAAAAGTTGTACAACGCGCATTCATTTTCTTTGTTTATGGAAACAAATCGAAGATAAATGGACGCAATGCTGTGTCTTTTTCTCAGCTACAACTGAATGTGTAATCGCTGAAGTACCAACTCTTTATATGATTTCTTTGCATTTATGGAAAATGATATAAGAACATGTATAAACAAACAAAAAAACAAGTTGGTACGTAAAACGCAGTTGATGATTTGAAAATTACTATAATCTGAAATCACGGATTTTAAGGTGGAATGCGAATGGAATCCCATCTAAAAATAAGAATGCGGTCATTACGTTGTTCGCATTTTTTTTTCGGTGGGAAAATAGAAATATTTTATAAAGGATGGATTTTATCTGTAAAAGGATCATTTAAGAAAATTCAATGAAATGAAGGGAATTTTTTCCGGTGTCACGAACACTTTCCAAAAGGATAGAAGAAACGTTTCGATGATATCATGACGCTGATGTCATTTTCGAAGAAACGGCATTTCAACTTTGTGTGTGACGTTGATAAGATTTTTGTCCTGTTCTTCACATTTTCCTATTTTGTCGGTTCTTTCTTTTAACATTGTCAAATTGTTAGTCACTGTATAACATTAATGCCCTTCTTTTTAATTTTTATTAAAAATTTTATATACAATGAATTGCTCTGCGATGGAGGGTCTTAATAATAGGGAAAAATTTGATGACTTGACCCCCTGGTTAATTTTATTATGCTTATCAAATATTTTAAGCATCTATTAATAGTCACCTAACGTCATAAATGTGATTGTTTTGTACAGCTAAAAGGACAGTTGACAGTTAGTTCTCGTTAGGAAGCAAGAGTGGACAGAACGTCGAGGTTATTGAAGATAAAACATACTAATCACATACCAAGCGTAATCTACTAACTGTTATCCAGTAATGAAAACTTCAGTTGTACCAAAGTTAGTCGAGGAAGTGCTTTCGTTAGAAATCACTAAGAAGATAACAAAAAACATAATGAAGAAAAAGTGTAAAAAAACGTTCCCGCCTTCAATGTTTTCAAGAAAATCATCTGCAGATATTACACCAGTGACTTGTTTATCGAACTCTGCAACCCGTTGTTGTTGTGGTACAAGTATGAACAATGGAGCAAATTCACGTAGAAGTAGTACATCAAGTACCGACGAAAGCCAAGAATATTTATTATCACTAACATTTTTCGCTATACAATATAAAAATGTACAGTTATTAGAAGAAGTATTGGAACGGTCGCTACTTGATGTAAACCAACACAACGAAGATGGAATTACAGCCACACATTTTGCAGCAATTGTCGGCTCCACAGATTGTATCTCCGTATTGCAGCAGTATGGTTGCTGCGTCAATGTATTAGACATTCGAGGACAGACTCCGTTATACTATGCGAAAATGATGGAGAACGTCGATACTGTAAAGAAACTAAAGGGTTTTGGAGCAGAATAAAATTTATTATTTGAAAAAATTAATTTTGACAGAATATATATATTTTTTGTATATGAATCTTGCGCTGACATTTGTAAATAATAGAGTATATTTATATTGTATTTATTAAAATAAAAATCGGTTTTACTTTTTATGACGAAAAGAATTGTTTATATTGCGGAGAACGTTTTTATAAGAAATGAATGAACGACAAAAATAAATTCGTTTGTTTTCTTTCTGTCGAAAAGAGAGATTAAATTTACACCAACAGAAATGTGTTATTTCAAAATCAAAACAAAAATCTCGAGTGTTGTGAAACAACAACCAGCGTTAGGATAGTTACGCGAGAGCAAAACTTTTCTTATTTCTCGGATACACAATTTGTATAAAAACACATAAAACCTTCAAACTTCTATTTTAAGAAATAGTGACGATTCTCTTTCTAGTGACTTTTCAGAGGAAACCAAATTACTTTATGTTTATCTTCCGATAAGCAAATCATGTTAATTAAAAATCGGAGTTGACAAAATTGGAAAATGTGTAACATCCTTTACCCGTGCTTTGAAATATCACTCCAGGATACAATATGCATGTCTAAATATAGATTCACTTTATGTTTGACATTTACCGGAATAAATATGTTTTTATGATTGATATAGAAAGTTTTGTAATTACCCAGTGAATTTTCTTTATAAACACGACGCATAGGTTTCCAACACGCCATGTCAGCATCTCATACTTAGCACCAACCTTGGGTTCAGGCCTCTTGGAACAAAAATGTTGAATTGCGGGAGGTTTGGTATTGCATAGTCAAATCAAAGGATTTTTTAGATCAATGCGGCGTGCTGTGCACAATTTATTAGTGCGAGTTTAAAAATTTGATAAATTGTGAATTGAGCTTTTTTATAATGTATCATGGTGCTAATTACCTAAATTTGGACTTTTAACTTGGAACTAGCCCAAGGTAAAAAATAAGCGTGAAAGATCCGTATCCGTTTCAGGTGCAGTTGTCTTTTGCACGGAAGACAAGATGCCCTAATTTAACACTTAGAAAGAAATACGTTCATAATGGCTAACTCGTTCAGCAGGGAAGAGCAATTTTTGCGAGGATTTACTCCTTTGTTCACCAGTGTATTTTGCGTGTAGGAAAAGTTGGTGGTTTCCAGTGTGTGTGTGTGTAACTATGTTACCTCACCGCCAGAAAAATTCGCTTCTAAGTTGCTTAACGAGTCAGGGTGGGAACTGGGCCTAAAACCTTGTCATTACAAGGCGAATACTAGACCACTACACTATCTACGTTAATCAATTTTTGTGAAAGCACCTGACAATGTATATCCCTTGAATTTGGAAAACCATGCAAAATTTATCTCGATATTTAATCTGATTTCCTGACGCGTTTGAAATTTTCTTCGAAAGTTGTCACGTGTTAATTATCCTTCATATCCGGACTTCGTCATATGTGATGGCCCGTATATAGTAAAAGTGATGGAAACATGTACTGCCCAGATAATTTGCATGTCGATTCATAGTTTATTCGTACTTTTCTGACGTCTTTAAGAAATAAAAGTAGCCAACGTATGATTATGTTCAATCAAAATTCTTATTACTCGTCATTACCTGCTCCCGTCTCTAGGCGTGTCCACAACAAACACACAAAAAGATCACGTAGGTACGCCGTGTTTCAAACATTTTTGTTGGTGAGCATTTATATGACCAACTTCGTTCCAGACTTTTAATATTTATTGAAGAAAAATGTATATAGTATAGTATAGTAGTAATGTATATAATATAGTCGCGTACTGTGACACGAAAGTTTATTTTTGACTACAACTAAGGAGAAAAAATACATAAATACAATACGTGTTTTATAAGAAAGTCGTTTTCAGTACATTCAATAAAAAAATGGTATCGTGCCATCAAAATGCACTGATGTAGGAGGCTGTAAATTGGAAATTTGATATATTGTGGTCTACTGGTTTCCGCGTTAAAAATCAAAGCGTAGGAAATTTATCAAAATATCTTTAATGATACTACAAATTGGATGTGGGTGTATATTCACATGAATGTAAATTCATAAAAAATATTATCTCGTAGGCTACCACATAATAAAAGGTAGTTAGACAAATAAATTGCACAATATTCAAATTTTACACAACAACCGAAACGTCGAGTGTTCCAGTTATTCCGCTCAATTCTTTCGAGTTGAATGTTACAATTAACTCCAACGATCTCGACTTTTTTATGCTTTTCTATAAAAAAAAAGAAGAGAGTTCTAACATAAGGACAGTATAAAGTATTTACATAACAATTGCATAACTGCGCGGCTGCATGGCCCCTGTAGGTGATCTTTCTGCAAAAACAAATGAATTTAAAACATGAGGTGTCATTACATAACAGCAATAAGCTCTTTTAAATACAGAATGCTGAAAGGTTACCCACCTTCACCTACACAACTTTTACACGAGAACGTTAAGAAGGAGGAAAAAATATTGTGAACAGCAATTAGCAAAAACATTTAAAAATATTAAGATGAAATTTAAAAGTAATAAAAACAGGATAACAAAGGAAATACACACGTGTTAGGTAAAAGTGCACGACTTATAGAATTGCCAAGTAATGGTAAAATTTAATAGCTGTAATCTGTTGTTTCCGCAAAATCCTATTTTTCTCTTTCCGCCTATTTTATCCAAAAATATAAACAGACGTATTTGTTGAATGGAAGGCTAATTACACTTTCATTAACTGAGAGACTTTCACTATTTAACATGCCAACTCGAAAGAAATCATCCCCGTGATGTGGAAAATCGTTCCTTTGTTACAAAAAGATCATGCGCTTCACACCTAAATTTTTTTATAACTGTCAGATATATATTTTAGGCAAAATTAACAACCTGCAAAAAATTGACACTGAGGAATTAATGACAAAGAGACAAATGACAAATACATTTATTTATTTATAACTATTTGTTTATTTATGTTAATTTACTTAATTTATTTAGTTTAGTATAATTGACGATATGTAGCTAGGTACGTGTCTAGTCAGTAGTAATTGTTTCGTTTCCATTCATTGCGTAGTTAGAAAGTCACGCACATTTACGTTCCGTCTTTCCACTTTTCTGGTTTCGCGGTTATAAAACCACCATAAGGGAATAATTTTCTGCCTGGAATAACGCAATGTAAATTTGCATTGCGTAAATGTCAAAAAAACAATCGAATTTAACATTTTACCTTCACAACAAATTTCTTCTCCACCTTGCCAGTTCCGTCTGACACACAGTCACTGAAATGTGCAAGAAAAAAATTAACAACAGTTACAAGTGGATTACATGGTGGGAGAGAGAGAGTCTAAGAACTCACTTTAAATTGAAAATCTGCTCCTCGGCAAGTAAGGGACCATCTAATTCAATTGTGCAGTCGGAATACTTTAAAATATTGCAGGCCGAAGGAATCACAACATTCACTGCAACCTCATCACCAGGCTTAATCTTCTTGTCTTCAGAGACCAAGGAAACTTGAAGCTCAGGTCTAAAAAAATAATCCTAATGAATTAACATAAATCCTTTGTTGATAAATATGCGTGCAAACTTTCACATTCTTCTGTATCAGTTAAATTTAGTTTCACTGCCGATTTTAAGACCCATTCATTTGTTTTTCAGTCGATACTTACTTGTTAATGTCGCACGTTTTCTGGCTCACATAAATCTGTTTGGTTTGAACAACACGTGACATATAAGACAATCTGATAGTAACATTTTCATCCACGTCCTCACGATACTCCACAGGATCGTAGTGAAATTTGAAGTCAACATCTTAAAAAAATCAAACACTCCTTTTATCAGGGACATAATCTACTAAAACTCGCTAATTCTTCGCACCCAGCAAACTGCATAAAAAAATGCAAATCAAGGTCCGTGAAGACTGCAAAATAGGGCATGCTCCTCCTAAATGATCTGTGAAATTTGCCAAAATATGAGCGCCTATTATGAAAACAGCGCACGTGACTACTAGTTAGCACAATCTCTGTCCAGGAAAACAATTTAGGTTATAATCTCTTTAGTGGTTCAAGGGGTAAACTGTGAAAATACGTAAAATAAAATAAAATAAAATAAAAAATAATTACAATGTTACGTCAGTCGGTCGAGGGGAAAAAATTTAAGACAGAAATGTGGTTTTGTTTTAAACATGGCAAAATCTTTATATTTTAAAGTTTCCTATACATTGAAAATTAATGTTCAGGGTTCTTTCATTTTTGGCACCATACAGGTTACACACGAGCCAAAATCGACGTTCAGATTACACGTGGGAGTTTGAACTTTTTCTGCATAAAAAAATTCCTACTTCACTCATGTCGCAACACATGATTACAAAAAGTTCAATTACATTTAAAAGAAGGTAAAATGCGGTTAAAAATGCGTGGTGAAGCTGAACCCCGAACTGTGTCATTAAAATTAATATGAGAAGAACGTGATAACTATGGCGGAGATTCAGCGGACATGTCATCCTTCACAGGGGAATATTGTCACTCCCCCTACATACATGTAACAAATTAAACCTATTTATTCCGGCAATGCTCTCCAATTTTTTATCACTTAAAACAAAAGGAGATTCTTTATTGCTCATAAAGGTTATTTTTAGCCTTTGTATTTATAGCGTATTGAGAAGAACAATATAGATTACTTATTTATAAACAATAGGTCTTTTTATCGACGCTAATGCGTTTTGAGAATACGTTAATTACTCTTCTCTTGTCAGATCTAAAAAGAAACGCTAATAACGCTCATTAACAAGAAACGACATCAACCAATCAAAACAGAGTTACTTTTATAGCATGACATTACCCCCTGAGAGGGAAACATATTTATCTAAATTTAAATTGTGTTTTATGACTCTGCTCTTCTTTGCAGAAATCTATCAAATTTTAGGTTTTTTAGGGTATAATAAAAATTATATGTTAAATTTTGCATGAAAATAAAAAGGTTACTTATCATGAATTATTTATTTTGGATAAAAACAAAGTTTTTTACTTCCAAATTGCTTTAAGCAAAGGGAATCCACAATAGCAATTAGATGATGTTACACCACAATCATTTACTGTCGCATTTGAATAGTGCGAAATAAGTTTCTAAGTGACTATACATAAACATAACGGTCCAACCAATTATTTGGACTGATGAATCGATTGTAATACGTCGTTATTAGTAAAATAACAAAACAATAGAGTTATCTTAGAATGAGTAAGCAGAAGTTGAAACAAGCTGACAGCGTACAAAAGAAAGACTAGAAGCATTGTCAAAAAAGATTAGTATATATGTTGTTTGCAGCGTTGCTAGGTTACCTTCAAAGAAGTAGCTTAGCAAAGAACGTGAGTGGCAAAAAGTTTCTAAAAAAGTCATCAAAAACTAAACAATGAGAAAGATGAATTCATTTCTTCGCAATTTAGCAACGCGTACACAAAATTAACACTTCCCTAAGGGATGTCGTGATGGGACTTATAAATTTAACATACGTCGGTTTTCTGATAAGCATCGCTTTCAGATGGGCGTAGCCAGTTTACCAATATTGAAGCAGCATGCTTAACAAGGATTTATTATGGAACCTTGGCATGTAAAATTACTGCGCGGTAAATGTTGCTTTTAAACAGGTATGTTGCATGTCAAAATTATAAAAAACAAAACTAATTCCTCGCAAAACACCTCCAAAAGTTTAATTCCTCGCAAAACACCTCCAAAAGTTTAATTCCTCGCAAAACACCTCCAAAAGTTTAATTCCTCGCAAAACACCTCCAAAAGTTTAATTCCTCGCAAAACACCTCCAAAAGTTTAATTCCTCGCAAAACACCTCCAAAAGTTTAATTCCTCGCAAAACACCTCCAAAAGTTTAATTCCTCGTAAAACACCTCCAAAAGTTTAATTCCTCGCAAAACACCTCCAAAAGTTTAATTCCTCGCAAAACACCTCCAAAAGTTTAATTCCTCGCGAATTTTAGATTAGGTATTCTTGAAATATTTTTACGTGCTGTTAATTCTAAAGCAGTTCTATTAGTTGAAAAAAAAAACAATTAACAGTACCTCCATTCGGCGCTACTGTCTTTCTTAAACTTTGTTTTTCCAACTTCTTCAGCGAGACACCATTGTAGCGAACCAATTGCGCAGTGACAACTGTGTCAATCTCCAATTCCCGTGAGGAGTTATTCTTAGCGTTAACAACAAAGTCTACGCCTGCATCGCATAAAACCTCTCGAGGGAGTGTAGATTTAAATTTGACATCACTTGGTTGTTTTCGAAGGGCAGGATTTCTTGATCTTTTCAAAGCGTTATACACAGCCGCTCGTTCGAGTAAAGAACCGTCTTTATATTTGTACTGATCGGTGATGTCCTCTCGCAATTGTTCATTGGGTTTCTTTGTACTGATAAAATGACCTACAATACAAGAAACACGTTCTAAGAAAATTCCTTTTCCAATATTTTGGCAAACCAAAAATCTTCCATTGGCTGCTATAGAGTAAATAATAGAGTAAATATAGTAAATAATTACTTACCTAAAAACTAATGTTTCAGAATACACGTTTTTTTTAATAAGAAAATGACCCTCGAAAAGCTTAAAATCTTAAGAAAGCGTGTAAGATCCAATTTTTGGAGACCTTAATATTTAATTTCACAACACAACACAATTAATTCTTTTTTTCCAGTCAAATATACATCCTAACAAAGTTTTATCTTAAAAATATCAAAAGAGGTTTTTTTTCAATAAAAATAGATATCTCAAAACAAAAATAATAGAGAAATAAAAATTAAAAAAAAAATTAAGAAAATTTTAGCCTATATTCAGGCTCGGGTTAAAAAACGGTTTTCTTATATAAAAAACGTGTGTTAATTTTCGATAATTTTTATGTTCGCTTTATACGTATTATTACTGGTCAATGATTCGTTTTCTTCAGCAGTTTCAGTAACAACGGGATAAAAAATATGAACTTAATTCTACCTTTTATTTTTTAAGTTTGGCAATCTGCAAAATAAATTTTTGCGCAAAATGTAATCGTTAATTACTAAACTTAATGCTTGCGAAATAATTGCTATTAAATCAAAAGTGACAGATCTTATGCAGATGACTATTTAAAGAATGTTACTCTCAGAACAGGCGTACATATATAGAAATGTTGGATAAATCGAAATAACAGGAATTTTTGCGGTTTGGAGGGGTGAAGTTCACAATTTGTAAACAGTACACTTTATGTTATTAACAATTGAGAATCTATTATGCTGAATAAAATGGTTAAAAATAGAAACAATAGCGTTAATAATGGCGACATAATTTTATTACAAATTACGAGGGCGACACAATAACTCAGGCAAGACATACCAACGCTGTCTTTCTTAAATCGAACAGGAACCCAATCATCCCCTTCGTCATCACGTTGCCAATACACCTTCTCAGCATTTACCTCGGCAAAAACAAATCTGGTATCGTAGCCATAGTGAACGTTTCCTTCCTTTATAGCTAACAAAGAGGCTGGGCCACATCGGTAGATATTTTTACTCTCTTCCTGAGGTGTTCCATCAATGGCTTGCCACCCTCCAAAACCTTCAGGGAGATCTGGTCGTGTCATCCACACATCATTCCATACATGGAAATTCCTAACACATAGATAAAATTCAGAGTTGCCCAAAGAAAAATAATTAAAAATCTTCCTTTTGTTCCTTATAATTTGGCAGACAGGCTTAATCATCATGCCCTTAAATGAAAAAAGTTCTCGATAAGGAAACGTAAAACGAAAGGACGTGCCGTCGGTTGAATTTTGATAAATTTCGTTCTGGAAGAGGTATAGACTATAAACTTAATGACTTACTTTTCTCTTTTACAAGATATTGAAAATATTATTCCCGTTACTAAAAGTCGGAACTACTTGGAAATTTTTTTTCATAATTGTTTTAGATATTTTTAAAAAAATTAATATTTGGCTAATTGGGCAAATACAAAAAGATGAAAAAATCCAAAATTTACAAAAAGAAGTCAGAATAGTTTTATAATGTCAAATCACTTCTTCTATTTTAGTTATTTACTCTTCCAAGTTTAAGCCATAATATTCCTGAATTATATGGAGGTGGTAACATTACAACCCAAAAACGAGACTCAAATTTTTGCATTGATGTTATGGCACAAAAAGTGATCTTTGTATATACTAAAGTGACCTTTCTGTATAATAAAAATAATTTTTTTGTACTAACCAACAAGAATCATCAGATTCTTCATCAAGGTAATTCATGTCTTTGTCAAAATATTTATCAAACGTGCAGTTATTGTCTGTATCGTGCGCCGAATCGTAATTTGTAACACTCCTTGCAGGTACGCCCAAACATCGCATCACTAGAAAAAGATTAGGTTTGCTACAGATGTTACTACAAAAATCATTTGTGGTACAAACAAGTTTGGTAATAAATTGTCACTGACATCAATGTATACGAAGACTTATCGTCGGAATCTTGTTTTTGTTTTTTTGACTTCTCTAATTTCCACTTATATAATATTCCTGAAAAGGACCCATTTAAGCATCTGTAAAGTTAAAATAAAGAAAGTAAATGTCGTAAACATTGAATCTGGGTGGGTACAGTTGTATTACGTACATTCTCTCATGCTATGTTACAGGTATTTAAATGTTTGAAAAAAAACACCAAAATAATATTCTTCTAATCACTGCAAAATTTATTTTTGTGGAACTTATTCTTGCGCTTTTGGCCCCTATCTGCAAAATTAAGTTTCGAAAAATTGCATTTTTGAGAGCAAATCAGAAGTAAGTTCCGCATTAATCATTTGTTCTGCAAAAAAATTAATCTCAAGCTCTTTCATCGCAAAAATAAGTTATATAAGGAATATACTTTTGGGAAATATATGATTAAGACAATGGGTGTTTCATGCATTTTTAAAAACAAAAATGATTCCTTACACGAGGTAACCAGTCCAGAAAACACCCAACATTGACCAAACTTGACTGGTTTACCAGTGGCTAAATACTGTCTACAAATCTTCACACTTCCATTCCATTTCCAAGGTTTCACACCTCCGTCATAATCACCAGACCAATTTCCTTCGAGAAGACCATTGTTATCAAAACTGTTGGCCTAAAGTACAAATTGTACATTTAAGTTCCAATAAAATTTCAGCAAGTTCACACCAAGTTAAGCTGACAGGATTTTTATTGGAACAAACTTGTTGAAAAGTCAATACAGATCAATAAACTAACATAAATAAGGCATTTGATCTATTTAAGGCTGTCTTCCTTTGTGACACCCCCTTTCTATTAACAACACATTCACATGCTAAACGCCTACTAAAAGTTTGAAAACCGAATTAACACCTAGTGTGTTAAATGGATGAAACACCCGAACAAATTCGGGTTATATAAATCTACCATAACAACAATCGCGTAAACTGTTGCCTCAACACAAACTGTTTTGTTTACCTTGAGTGTGACTTTGTTTTTGTTTTTTATAGATACAGAGGTGAAATATATATGTTTATGCAAGATTAATAAAAAATTTAACTTTTATTGTGAAATTTTCTGAAATTAAAAATATAGAACATAAAAACTGAATGTTTTTGTTACATACACGGGCAGACATATGCCTGGCAACTTCTCTGACTGTGTCACGTCTTGAGGAATATGTTGACATCAGCAACTTGAATGTGCATCTCAAAACAGTATCTGTAAACTAAAAGTTGGAAAAATATATTATCAGCATCATGCGTGTGTGTTGATTAAAGGATAAGTACTTCTTCTTTAAATCATAATGCATAAAAATGCTTTCCCTAAAGAATTGAATAAAAAGTTAAATTTAACCCCATAATTCAACCCTTTTCGAATTTTCGTTCATGCCGTAGCTACTAATTCTCAAGGTCAACATTTAGTTCCAATTTCAGCATTACAATTACTTGCAGTTTTGATATCTTAAAATGTTAAATTTTAACATCGTTAATGTATTTATCATATTACTTATTTTGAATTTAAAAATTGTATCACACTAAGCATATGCATATATGCTATTTCGAAAGAAAAGCCGATTCGTATATTTTAATTGGAGTTGGCTATAGCCTTTTCTATTACCATTTTTTTGGAGGTTTTTTTGCACAATAATTGTCATCGTTTTAGATGAACAAAAAGATTACAGATTTGCGTCCAAAGAAGAATCCGAGTTTTAAAACTACCTGTTTCTTCTTCTGAACCATTCAATACATGTGATAGTTGAAGAGCTCGTAACAAAATCGTTCAACCCATAAAGTACAGAAGGTTTGACCTGATCGATGTGTCAAGAGTAATGAATTGGAAATGCAAAAAAATGTTTGTAAGCCTCAATGTTTTGAGAGCGTTTGTCTCCCCAGGTTTCTTGAATTGTCCACGGTTTTGTTCCGAGCTCTTGGGACTATGATGGAAGTATTTTTATCACCTAACAGTTTCAGCCACGAGATAATTTTGCATTTCCAAAATCAGAATCTGGAAAGCAAATGAGATCATGCCAAAGTAAATGGATTTAAAGATTTCCTGTGGCTCCATTACAACATTACCGTTGTGTTATGTTTCTGGTGCAATAAATCAGAGCAAAATGTTAAAAAACTCACTGAATAAAAAGCTAGCCTATATAAGCAATGGATTCAAGTCATGAAAGAAAGCTCTAAAAACGGGGTTTTAACCACATAGTGTTACATGGCAACGGTCCCAAGCTGTGGAGATATTGGAGAAATGTTTGACAGATCTAAAGCTGATTCGGGACAAGAATAAGGGTAACTTTTGTAAAACTTCTTTTACGTGATTCAAAAAATGTCCTGTTTAATGCAATAGTTTAAATGACATTACCAATCGTTTTATTACTAATTATAAGTTGTAATATGACTAAAATTGTGCATATGAAGGATTCAAATTGCATTTTTTGGACAATACCTACTCTAGTTTTAGCCCCCTCATCTCTTTGCAAACATCACAACATTGAGCATGCAGTTTTCTAAGACAGGGCATAAGTAATGCTCTGAACCTGTTTCCACACAAATCACTAAACTATTTATATTGGTAGTTACGCTGTACCTGTCCAAAGAACCATGGTTTAGCTCTTCTTCCAGACCAATATACATATCCAGAGTCGTTTGAAACATATTCTTTTTTTAAATCTTCATTTTCCATGTACACCTCATCATCTATAGAGGATCGAAAAAAATATCTGAATAAACAATAAACAACACTGATATGGTTAAGATTTATATTTATTTGGTGTGTTCAAAGACAAACTTTGAGAGCAGCGAGGTCAATGACTGTCCCATTTAATTTTTTTTATAAAGCACTCCATTTTAGGAATAGGGGTCACAAAGCTTATTTTTATTGTAATTTTTCTTTAATTATTTTTGGATTGTCTAATTTGCATATAAATATCTGGTAGAAGAATTGTTAAAGAAAAATCAAATTACATAATTTATATCTTATTTTTCCCTAAATTAATCATAACAATTAATCCAAACCAACCTTCACACCATGAGTTGAATAAAATGAACACATCCTTTGGAAAGACAAATTCTTTGGTTCTTTTTTTGCCTTTTGCTTTAACAGTTGCAACAAGGACCATTTTATACTGAGAGACAAGTGCATTTGAAGGAATGTTTACATCAACATGAAGCATGTTATCTTTTTGTTGTGTAATCTGGTAATAGCAGTCATTCTAAAAAAAGTGAAAAGACATTCTTATGAAAATCTTTTTGGAAAATCAGATAACAGGTTGGCACACTCACAAACCACTTTTTTTTGTTGCACAAAAAAAATGTGTGCATGTGTATTGCAAGTCTTGGAATGTACCAATCTGCTAAAATTACCTCCTCTTCTCCTTCCTGGAACACAAGTACATAGAACACAAGTGTAATTGTAAACTGCTTTATAAATAAAAATAAAACCAAAATTATATATAGCTTAACCTAGATGCAATGCATTTTGGGCTTCAAACAATCTCTTGAGAAATGCTACATGTTGAAAATTTGGTTACATTAAGAAATGTAAAATATATTAGCACATTTGTAAATGCATTTGGAGAATGGTTCACCCTTGAACATGATGAGCAAATATAATCGGTTTTATGTATTTTATATTTTTTTATAAAAACTATTTATATGAGATATTGAAAACTACAGTAAGAAATTACTGCTATAAATGTTTGCCCAGTGTGTAAATCACATAAAAATGAAATATCAATCAATAAAATATTAGTAGTTATGAACAACAAATAATGCACACAATCGAAAGATGGCATCCACACAAAGAAGGAGTGCTTCACAATGATAGAAAAAACAGTATGACAATGAATGTAACACAAATATATACTGTTTTCAATTCAAATTACATCACGCCGATTATACTCGCTCATCATGATTGGAGGTCCAATTGGGGTTAACCACCAGAGAATGCATTAATGAATCCGCTAAAATCACACCTAGGATCTGCATCTGTCTTGCTACCATATTTGTCACCCAGTGCAGGCCTTTTCAGGAGAGGCATGCAATAGCACGCGCACACCTCCACACACCAGTGCAGCACACCCAAAAGCACACCTAAAATACTTGAGGCTTGCTTTTTGCCACACACGTATCAAAATTTTCCTGAAAAGGCCTGCCAGTGTAGTGGGTGTATATTTGCAGCTCAGTTCTGGCAAGTGTGGATGCAATGTTGCATACTACTAGTTAAGGTTTTTTCCATTTCCAGAACATTTTCTGCGAAACGGATATGAACAGAAAAGTTTCTGACCATGCATACCTATGTTTACATCTCGTTAATGGAAAATTTTCTTGTCCATGCCGGGTAAAGTAGAATCAGGTTCAACTTTTTCTTTGCATTGTGTATGAAAACAACAGGTAAAGGATTTATTAGCCAATCAGGTTTTATTTCCTGAGAATTACAGTGTGTATACTTTCTGTATTAAAATGTGCGTAATAGTACAATGTGAAATTACCAGCAGCAAATTTTCTGCTCTGTTCTTGTTTGTTTGAAAAACAGAATTTAGTGCTTCACACAATTAACACTGCTGAAATCACCTAAAAATACTTTACAAATCAAACTGGAAGAATTCCGTTTTCTCCAGCTCTATTCTTATTTGTAAATATTTACCAATATAATGCAAATTCTATTTTTTTTTGTAATAAAAGAATTTATTTATATTAACCATAGGGAAGTGCAAATGCAGGAATTTGTTCCTAGATTGATTGATAAGATTGATCGCTTTTCTTTCAAAGAGCTTTAATTGAACAGCAGTTTTCAGATTTTGTGTTCCAATAAATCAGTAGATTAATTTTTCTTCAAGTCCTGCAACTCCTGGGATATAAACCATCATCTAACCCAATGTTCTTTAATGATTTTTCATTTGTTACTTTTTAACCTGGGCACTTTAAAAAGTACTATATACCTTAACAGTACTAATTTTCATGGTAATTAATTTTATGGGTCAAAAATATTATATTTCTGGGGTAATAATTTTCATGCATGATCTTTTGTCAAAAATTTAGTGAATTTTCACGAATATTAGAAAGAAATGACACTATTGTTTGAAGCTTTTTCTTAATAAAAAAACAAATACACTTCGAATGATATCTGTTATGACTTTGGCCACACTTCTTATTTCCTCTGGAATAAAATATTTTTTTGTATTTTGCACTGCTGTAAAAGATAACAATCTATATGAACCTTTACAATCTTGCAATGGGAATAAATTAATCAAAAATGATGCTGAATGATGTAGGGAAGTAAGATTTGTGTTAAGACATGGAGGTATAAAAGAACAGGAGATACATCTTCTTTAGAGCTATTGAAACCATGCGTGATGCAAAAACAGGTGCCACATTCAAAAAGAACGAACTCATCTTTAAATTTGCCCGCAGGAAGTTAGTTTGATTGTTTAAAAACGAATTGTGATTGGCCAATTCGGACCAACTGTCAATCAATTTATTTCATGTAAAGAGTCGCTAAGTGTTGTGTGCAGTAGCAGTAGCTAACAAAAACTACGATCACAGTCCTAATAAGAGTTAACCAAATTATTTAAAAAAAAATAAGTTTTTCTGTTAGATATTTAATCACACGGTCTCAAAATGTGAACAAAATCTTTTTCAGAATCTTAAGTACATCATTCTATAAAAACAATTCTCTCTTCACTCTATGTTCACATTAAGCATTTCATATTTATTATCTTATTCTTCCAGGCTAAGAAAAAACAGAAGAAAAGCATGATTTTATAGAAAGCATCTGAAATTAACGTGTATTAGACACGTTAATTTCAGATGCTTTCTAAAAAATCATGTTTTCTTTTCTTTCGATGGAGATCTTAAATAAATAAAACTTTAGAAAAGAATCATTCAGCAAATCAAAACATTCATAATGGCTCCTGCTCCTGTTTTTTACAGAAATTTTGCTTAAAAGTATGTCAGAAATAAAAGCCTATAAACTGTGCAAACATCAATGGATCGACTTGAAATTTTCAGAGACTTTTCTAAAACATTAATTGTGCCATGGTTACAATGGCGCATGTATATCTTATGTTTTAGGCCAGTTTTTGCAACACATATTTTTAATGTTTTTCCACTTTCTCTCAAGAATACTGAAGTTTCCTCGTGCTTCTAATGTTTACATATCCTCTAAAGATGATTGGCTAATAAACTTCAGAAGCCACTTAGACCTCAGCCTTCAGGAAATATGTATTTTAATGGCTTTTTAAAAACGTAAACAAACGCAAGTATGCAGCAAATCTGTGAATATCCAGTGAACTTCGCATCGCGCATAGTTTCAAAGGATACCGCTTTCAATAGAAATTTGAATAGAATTTAAATGGACGATTCGTGAGTTGTATCTCCTGTTCTTTTATACCTCCATGGTTAAGAGTTAAATTTCTGATTCTGTAAAATTTTAATCAACAGTTACAATTTAAGGACATCTTCCATTTTTTGTCAAAATCCCAGGATTTTCCAAGAAAAGTTAATTTTTTCAGGAATTTCAATGCAACAGTAAAATCTACAAGGAAAAATTTTTCTTTAAAGGGGGACAACACAAATTACTGATTTTCCTGACAACTCAATTTTCAAGCAATGTAATTATTTTACTCAGTTCAAGTCTGAAGGTGACATCCATCGGCAAATGTTATTTATGAAGTTTCCACTTTTTGTATTGTTCCCCTTTCAATATCATGCATTTTCTAGGAAAGGGTAAAAGGAAAGTTATATAAAGTGTTATGCAATATGGTTGTTTAACCTGACCTGGATTAATGATTATGTAATATTTGCATACTCTTAACCTAAGAAAACTTTGAATTGACGGTATGATTGTTACTATGTACCAAAAGTATCAAAGATGCAGAATAAATTAAAGTGTTAAATGCTAAGAGGGATAGACAGACCTTAAAAGACCTAGAGGCAAATTACACAGGGTAATAATTATCAGTTAAGGTGATGGTATACCTTTATTGTATCAAGAAATCGATATTTTTTTTATTAGCCATTTATACTAAAGAAACGACGATCTTTCCAATGGTGAAACTATTTATTTATTTTTCGAAGGGGAATATTGACTTTATCTTTCGGTCTTTCACACCTCAAATTGAATAAGAGTTAAGAATGAATGTTTTTATCATCCTCTTGAGTATAACTTTTAAAAATAAATTATATTTCCTTTCCGAAAAGAAATGACCATCTGAAAAAAAACACTTTCAGTTCTAAAAATGTATGCCATCCTGTTCTGTTTCTGCAAGTCACAGAAAAATGTTAAACGACTTAGAAAGTTCTATTTCTATGGTATTCTCAGTCACGTCTTTGCGAATAATAAAATTTAAAAGGACAACTTTCTGAATATTCATCGCCTCGGAAGTGTGAAAGTATCACCATCATTATGAGTATGCTTGAAAGGTGTGATACTTTAAAAAATCTTTAAAACACTTTTTCGTAGTATTTTTTTCTTCGTATACCATCTATTACATTTCAAATCTCTTTTACAAAACTACAGAAGATCTACAAGGGAGAGTGCTACTGTGCTGAAGTCAAAGTGTTTATCTAAAAGCAATTTTTTTTTTATTTTCAAAAAATTAACGATTCTCTAGATATTACATCTTAAAGACGAAAGTTTACGTTAAAAAATGGCTTTTTTAGAAAAAGTAAAATAAATAAAAAACGGGGACTTTGTGGAAAATAATTAAAAAATCGTTTTTACATACATCTATCACGATTCTAAAGAACATCGAATGAGATTTGGAAACGAAGTAGTTTTGTAAATGAAGTCACTTTTTTGAAGGCAGGGTGTGTTTCAAAAATGTCTCTGTACTTTTCACGAGTTAAAAAGTTTCAAATTATTTTTATACCATTTGATAGGTGTTTAAAAATGCCTTTTGGTGATGTATGAATGAATAAACATTGATTAACTATCGCTGAAAAAATCGCGATTTAAAAAACCATGCTCCAAAGGTATACCGTCACCTTAAGGTAAAAAAATTGAGCTAGTGTTGCATACAAAAAACATAGAAAAAACCTATAATAAGTTGTGACTTTGTGAGTCTGTAAAAGTCTATAAAACATCGCCTATAAAATTGTTCTGTAATTTAACAAACTTTGATGTTAAAACAAAATTGACGTCAAAGGAAAGTGCATTAAAATCAGTGTAGCCATTGCATTGCACATTGCACACAAGTTTAAGGCTAAATAACTTAGAAACGGGTGGAAATAACTGACGTCACTCCTGCGCGCGTAACTAGAGACCACCTGATTTGTTTGTTTAACAACACAACAAAGCCTTATGATCAAAATGCTGAACTGATGTTTTTCTCCACTTTAGAAGAATCGTTAATGCTTTTCACTGGTTAGATGATACATGCCTTTTATCATATTAGGCTAGAAATGATGCTGCATTGGACTGTGGTTTTACCTTTAAAAGTTTTTAAAACAAACTGGTTGGCTTGTTACATTGAAAATTATTATTTTCCCTACTAATCTTGACATCTAAAATGACAAAGTGCCATCTTTTTCTTTTTCCAAAGTAAAATTGATATTGGGATGCATTGTATACGTACAATCTTTAAAAAAAAATGTTTTGGAGAGGCCACTTATTTCTTTAATTCCTAGACTAGAGATTAAAGAAATAAGAACTTTGGCTCCATTAGTATAGTTATTATGTTTTTTTCAATCATGCAAGCATTGACTGCATCACTATAAACAGTTGAAAACCACTAGTGTTGAAATTAAATTATTGTGGAAACACTAAAAGTTAAACAAAAGAAATTTGTTAACGTTGACATTTTTTAAGGATTTGAATGTTTTTATTTTAGGCTGCATCAGGGGTGTGTCAGTGTCCCATGTAAACATATAAGCCATTCTGTATGTCAGCTATCTTCTTTTGTTTTCTGTCTGCCATTGATCAACTTTACTTCTATGTCATGTTTATTTCATATTTAACATTTTATACACAATAACAGAATTGAAATATATCAGAATGAATAAATCACACCCATTTCAAATATCACAACATGGGAGTGGGGACATATGCATTTGAATAAATTTTGAATGAGCATGCATATAACCAATGAATCCCCTTTTAAAAATGACCATCTTTTTTCTTTTTCTTTTTGACACTATCAGCTTTTAAACTTTAAACTATTGGCTGTGTGTTAGTGACAAAAATGGTTTTAAACTTCCCTTCATATGCTTTTTTCTAATAACATTTTCACAGAGTTATTGGTTGCAATTTTCAAAATTTGTGTTGAATTATAAGGACAAACCTTATCATCATGTTCTGTTTTCAACTCGGCAATCAACAAGGTTCTGGATCTTTTCTTTGGTTTCTTTCCAGTTTCCAGCTTCACAATAAAGTTATTTTCTGGCTTATGAGGTGACTTTATCTGGATTTCCAAGGAAAAACTTTGACCTCTGCGAATAACTAATGCATCACTTTCATATTCGTCTGTGTGATGTTTTAATCCATTTTCTGCAGCTCCAGAAATGCTCTCAACTTGAAGACCTTGAAATTAGAGAAGTCAAACTTGATTTCAGTCAAGAACAAAGCAACTATCGAAACAGAATAAGAAAAGTATTTCTGGCATTACCATAGGTCAGTAAATCTTACCAGATAGCTAATCAGGTTTTCACCGATATGCAAAATGGTACTGCAAAAGTGAAAGTTGTAATTGTAGCTAAACATTTTAACGAAATGCTCCGAAATGTTATGTCGCGCGATGATCAACCACATGTACTAGTTAAGTATTACAAATTTGTTAAAGATCCTTAATGACAGCTTTCACCTATTCTATGAGCACAAAAAAACTTACCAGAGAAGTCATCTTCGCCTGTAGATGAGCTGGCAGAACGCTTTCTTCCGGAATTCCTAGAAGAAACCATTGCAAAAAAAAGATATCAAATATAAACGCGCGCCGTGCTTCTTGTTCCTATTTATTAACTCTCACCCTCCTCCGTTATATTTTTTAACCAAGATCCCGCCAAAAAAAGTTAGCTACACAGAAAATTTTAATTTATGTTAGTTTAATTTATGCGAATCAATTATTTTCTGCATAAATACAAAAGCTGTTTTGGGAACTCCTATATACGCATTTCCCTGGAGCATGGTCTGGGAAAATGCAGTCTTGGCAGTTTGCAGTCCCAGAGCAACTTGACCAAGGCATCAGAAAACAATGCGAATAATTTCTCTCGGCTTTTCATGGGGGGAGGGGGCAACCTTGTCCCCAGAACTCTTCTACGCCTATGATACCCGGGGACGAGACGGCTTCGCAATAGCCCTAGTCCAGACCTGATGCCTTTATTATTATTATTATTATTAATATCAGGTAACACTTCAGTATTTACAAAAATATAAAACTGCTATCATTGTGTGACCTTCCCCGCCGTGTCCCGGATCAATGAAAAAGATACAAAAGATGCCCTGGGGGGGGACAAGGTTGCTAGATGATGCAGGCTCTAATTTTAGGAATACAATATAAATTTGCATCAAAAAGGGAAAAGTATACCATGCGTATGATACAACAACCATGTTTAATTTAAAAAGAACCTCCTTTTCATGCTTGACCAACCTCGTCCCCAAGCCGTTTAACTCTAAAAGCCTCACTAGTCCTGGGGACGAGGTTGATGTTTGGCTTGATATTTTCTACTTAGGGAAGAAGAAGGTGTCTCTCGGGCTGAACTCTTTACACGACGCTTGGAAACAAAGTTAATAAAACCAGCTACCTTTATTATGGAAAACATACAATTTCAATACCTTTTTCTTGAAAAAGAAGGACAAAGAAAAAAAGAGATCGCTTGCATAAATTATGCAATAATCATACAATCATACAATAAATTATGCTTGAGGTTGTCATCCGGGTATTTTTTTCTTCTCCTCTGCCCAGACCACTTTCTTCGTATTGCACGCTTTCCGTCTTCCCAAATCTGTCAGTGGAAACATATTCGAAAAAAATATGGCGAGTTCTACGCCTCTCACATTAGATGGTATTTCTTCCTTAAAAGTTGTAACTCTACGTCAAGAACTGGATAAAAGAGGTCTTGAAAAGTCAGGATTAAAAGCTGACCTGGTAAAACGTCTCGAAAAGGTAAACGTGGTAACTAATCCAAGCCCCAATGCCCAATTTCAAAATTTTCGTACGTTTGACTAGTTTGCAGCTAGCTACAGTCTTCTCATTCCGTTTTTTATTTGTGCATAGTCACTCTTGGAAGAAAGTCTTGGCGAAAATGACATTGTCAATGGCAGCGCTTCAGAGGAAGAAGATGAAGATGCTCAAATAAATAAAGAGGAAGAAGAGATAGAAGAAAATGAAGGTGACAAAAGCAGTCCTGTAGCTATATATCTAAAAGTTTGTTAATAGACTTCCACAATAGTGACAATATTTAGCAGACTTTTTCTGCAAAGGCTGCACTCCCATTTTTTCCATCATTTACAGAAAAAGTTCGAAACATCAAATAATTTTGTCCTATTTCAATTTCGTTGACTTGGCCACAAAAAAAACAACCTAAGTAAACAGAATTGACACAACTTCATCTTCTTCTGACTTATGTTTAAGATGAATGTTGGCTTTTTTAAACTAGCCTGAAAAGACAAAATCTATCTGTTCTGCCCAATCTTGGAACGCGCCCCGTCTTAAGACTGGCCAGGCCAATCTTCCGACAGTGACAAATGGGTGGCCAGTCTTAAGACTGGACTGCCCAATCTATGGACGTACATGCCCAAACTTAAGACAAACAGAACAATAAAAATTTTAGACTCTACCTCTTAAAAGGAACTTTAACTTTTCTTGGAAAATCAAAAGGCCAAAAATTTATACCATGTATTATACGTGTTTAAAAAAATTGAAACTACTCAACCATATTAGCTAGCTCGCTAGCTGGCTAGATGTGCATATTTTACATGGCTAGCCTCACAAATATCGAGGGATATACCCTGTCTATTATTTCCAGGAGGGCCCATGGCTTAGATGGAGAGTCCTAGAGTATTTAATGCTCATTTTGAGCTACGCAGACCCAATTAGGGCCCGCGCTCTACTAGACAACTCCCGGCAACATCCAACGGCCCACACAGTGTGCCATCTTCCCAATTTCCCTCACATGGCTTGGGTTAACCCGGGGCTATGGTAACATTCACTCGCCCATGTTGAATCGCCGTCAAGAGGAATCGAACCCCGGTCTCCCGCACAGAGTACGAGAGCTATAACCACTAATCTACGGCTAAACATCTCATCCAATGAAATTACCAGCTAGCTAACTAATAATATGGTTGAATACGATTTTTCTGATTCTTCATAAATATAAACATTTTATTTTTAAAATTTAGCCACTACAAGCTGTATATAAATGCTAAATATATAACACGAGCTCTCAGCTACCTAACTAGCTACGATTTTTACACTACTGTGTAAAAAAAAACCAGGTCAATTCAACAGTACCCAAAATTTGATGTTTTATAATGTGCCTGAGAATGTTTGTTGGGTCTTGCAAACAACAGAGCTCGTGTGGCACATCCCTTCTTTAAATTCTAAAAGGCGTCCTAAGATGGGCCTAACATGGTGTTTTGCCTAATCTTGTGACGCCCTGCCCAGTCAAGACTGGGCAATTTTATGTCCTAAGATTGGGCAGAACATATCTAATGCCTCTTTCACAAAAGATTTGTTTGCTTCCAAGAAGTAAGAGTTTTTTTCGTTACAAAATATCTATGTACCTATGATAGATAGATAGATGTGCATATTTTACATGGCTAGCCTCACAAATATCGAGGGATATACCCTGTCTATTATTTCCAGGAGGGGCCATGGCTTTGATGGGGAGTCCTGGAGTATTTAATGCTCTCTTTGAGCTACGCAAACTCAATTAGGGTCAGCGCTCTGCCAGACAACTCCCTGCCACACCCAACGGCCCACACAGTGCGCCATCTACCCAATTTCCCTCACATGGCTTGGGTTAACCCGGGGCTACGGTAATATTCAATTGCCCATGTTGAATCGCCGCCAAGGGGAATCGAACCCCGGTCTCCCGCACAAAGTACGAGAGTGATAACCACTAAACTACGGCGCCAAATGTCTATGTCTCCAACAATTACACATTTGTAATTGATAGGTAATTTGAAAGACTGTAACTAGCACCAGTCATCTCATTTTAGAAGCAGAAGATAAAAACACTGACGAGGAGAAAGAAGAAGAAAAAGAAGAGGAGAATGAAAAGATGGTAAATTTTCTAAAATAACTTACATAATTTGCCTGTTTTTATTTTTATGTCACAATACATTTAATTCATATATATTTAAAGAACGCACAGCCCTCTGCATCGGGAAAACAACGTATATAAACGTACTTATGCAAATTTTTTTTTACCCTTATTAAGATTTCCTCACAATAATGTCCTCCAGAAATGTGTTGGAGAGAGAGAGATGTTGAAATGTTCTTCAGGATTGTGTTAAAGATCTCTAACACAATCCTGGAGAACATTTTTTCTCTTTTGTTGAATGCAATTCTAATGTATTTATATCTTTGCAATCACATTAAGCATTTTAAAATGATTTGCTTCTGGTAATAGATTAGTATGGCAGGTATCATTTCTTGGTGTATTTCAAAGCCTAATGGCCAGGACATAATTATTAATTGCTGATAAAAATATTGAAAATAAAATTTAAATGATAACATTCTGTATTTTTTTTTATTTTCGCTACTTTTATTCTAAAGCAGGCCTATCAATAAGAAAATAAGACCCGAGCAATAAATCGCTCCCCCAAGCTTACAATAATTTAAACTGGGCGAGCAATCTGAATAAATAGAATAAGTTTATAAACGCATATTTTATCACAAAGTCTTTTTATCTATTTTATTTTATCTTTTTTTATATATTTTGGTTCTTTTTTACTGTAAATAATAAGAAAGAGAACATTAATTTCCATGTGAGATGAATTGATATTGCTCAGCCAGAAAAACTTCTTTTGGAATTGGGGGAGCAATTAATGGCTCAGCTAGTTTCTCAGAATTGGGCGAGCCTTTGCGTGAGCAAGAGCAATTGCTCTCCCCTTGTTGATAGGCCTCCTAAGTTGGCCAGCCACTTAAAATATTTAATAAAATTACAATTAAGGCACATGCAACTATGCCCCCCCTATTACTGCAAGTCATTATACAAACTGACTTCTAACAAAGAAATAGATAATAAAATTAGAGAAACGTTCAAAAAGAATCTTCCTATGCTGTTATGGACGATCCGTATTGCTATGTTATTTTTACAAGAAAACTTCATATATAAATATACATAACTCAATTACATTAGGTTAAAGCCTAACGAAATTATATAGGATAAATTTTACCATGAATTTAGATCAAATGTTTGCAAGGGGCATGTCTTGCTTTTTTTTTATTTTTTTTTTATTTTTTTTTTTTTTACATTCTGAAAGCTTAAGTTTTCTGTGTGTGCTTAGCTATTGTAAACCCAATATTTATCATGTTTGTCTGATTTATTGCATACAGAGAATAAACAAATATTTGTCAGATCCAACAATTTTCATTCTATTGCATGAAAAAGTTTTGCAAAATTTTACTGCTGTGAATTTAGAACATGACAGCTTCTTGACAGCAAAAGCTGAATGTCATCTTTGATTCAGATGGCTGAGCAGCTCTACTTCAATTTGATACCTTGCGTGCTGTAATTTTACAATGGTAATTTTATATATATATTTTTATTAGGTTGTGGAGAAAGATGATATTGTCAAGAGTGAAACTAATGTAAAAGGTATAGTTTAGTAAAAATAAAAATTAAATATGCCTGTGGATTATATTGCAGCAGTACACATAACATTCCTGTCATGAAGCCAATGCTTTTTAGTGTACACTGTCAACTAAATGTATGTTGAAATAAAACTTTACTGTTTGTTACTACTTGCATGTGTTACCAATTTTTTGATATTTTTATCTTTCTTCATTAACAATTGGTTTATGGTCAAAGAATAAATTTTGCTACACATCGTCCATTAAAAGTATGCGTCGTTGACCATATATGAAGTGGTGGTGTTAAACGAAGATTTGTATGCTGTTTGTTTCCCAGTTGCATTGATTTCAAGATTGATTTTGGCTTGATTAAACGATATATTTTCCAGAAAGATAATGCTTACAGAAATAAACTATAGTTTTGCTATGGATGTGGAAGGCAATATTCAGACTGCACATGTTTAAAATGTGAATATTTATTGATGGTTGCTGCTTGTTTTACAGTCGCCTTGTTTTCAAAAGTGGTGACAGCTTTTTGGTGTATATATACTTGTATTTGCCGACAGGTGTAACAAGCAAACTTTCTCCTTGATATTGCTGCAGCTCTTCATCTTCAGATCTTTATCTTCTGCACTAAACTGTATTGACAGTTATTTTTAAAGTTTGATTGATTCCAAGATTGAAAGCACTTCTGATGCTAAAAAGATACACTCATCAAAAGAACGATGCTCAAAGTAATTTGTAGTTGGTTTGGTTATGAAATTTACACTCTGCTATACGTTGAGTGAATGCATATTATTTATGTTGGGATTGAACAATATCATAAATTTAATTTCATTCCGACTGATGTAATTAATCATTGGAACAAAAGAAGAACTTTAACAAAATATAAGATTGCTTATTCAAATATATATTCATTGGTGAGATATACAGTTAACTCTGGTAACTCAAAGACTGGATAACTCAAACTTTAATTATGTTAAACTATTTTCTTGAGTCCCTTGAACTTCCCTTATTATCTTAAAAAACAGATTAACTCAGGCTTGTATGTCTGGATATCTTGAACTTTTTTAAGGAAGCCCAAGGCTATTAAATCTTACGTAATATAGACACAAATGTTGCCTGTCCAGACAAATTCAATTTCAAGAAGGCAGCATTGCAAAAAATTGCACATTTTCTTGGTAACTGTTGTCTCAACTCAAACTATTATTCTGTTTTTTGACTAAATTCGACTTTAAGGGGGCTTCGTTTAACTTGAACATTCGTTATGTTGAACTATTTTCCTTAATCCCCTGCAGATTAGAGTTACCAGGAGTTAACTGTAAGTTGTTATTCTAAACAGCATTCTTCATGACAGGAGTAAGATCTGTAAGGTTAAGTAAGTTGGCCATTTTCTACTTCATATCTTTTTTTGTCATTAAATTTTTATTGTGTATATTTTTCATAAGATGAAAGTCGGGCCATTGTAGGAGATTCAGAAAGTCAAGCACAAGAATGCAATGAAGAACAAAATGTTGCTGAAGAAGAAAATGGTGTTGGTGAAGAAATTGAGAGTGATTCAGATGGGCCTGAAGAAGAAGAAATGGAAGTGCTGGAAGAAGAAAATGAGACATTTGATCCACCAGAATCAGAACAACCAGAAGAGAATCAAGATGCAAATGATTTGCCAGAAGATGAGCGCGACAATGAGATAAATGAAGATGAGGATGAGAATAGTGAGGAAAAAACTCAGTCAGAAGATGATGAGCATGAAAATGAAGTGGTCACAAATGCCATTGATGTTCAAGGCGAAAGTAGTGAAGTGGAGATGGTAGAGACGGATGGAACTGAAGAAGACAACAAACCAGAAGAAGGTATTGAAAATGAATCTAAAGAAACGAGTGAGGAAGAAAATGATCATGAGGAAGATTCTAGTGAAGTTACAGAGGCACGTACTGAAGTTGACCAATGTATTATTGAGCAAAATACATCTAAAGAAAATAATACAGCTGAATCAGAAGAAACAAATACAACATCTGATGAGTTTAAAGAAGACAAAGTTAAATCGGTTGAAGAAGAATTTATCCCCCTAAATAGTGACTCAGAAGAAGCAAAAGAGCTAGATCCTGATAAACAGGAAAATACCATAAATGTTAATATAAATAAATTAGACCAGGATGTAGATACAAACAATGACTTATTAAAAACAAATGAATCTAGTAACTCAACTGAAAAAGATCATGTTCATGATAATCCTTCAAGTGGCAACAACTCCAAAACAGGCACAACACCGTCAATAGAAACTGTTTCCTCTTCCGAAGCCAAAGTTGATCTAAGCACGTCTGAAACAAGGTTTGTGTGCAAGTTTGAATTTCCTCAAAAAAATTTGAGTGGTTACAATGGTTTGTACTTTTATTTTTGAAGTATTTTTTTTTCCTTTGTAGTGAGAAAGCGTAAAGTTATTAAAAAAAGAAGTTTAGGAAATTATAATCCTTGTAGTAGTTATGTATTTAGTAACATTTAATAGATTTTACAATAATATACCCTTTTAAGTAACTAAGTATAGATAAAGTTTGTTATTTTTATCATTATATACTTTAACTCCCCAATAGGAAAATATGTATAATATTTATGTGAGATTGTCAGTGACTGTTGATGTCACGTGATGTTCTCCACTGATTAGTATTTCCCCCTTCTACAAAAGTTAAATATATCAAAAAATTTGTGTAAAGATGATTTAAAGAAATATTACATCCTACCTAGTTTTTGAAGTATGGTTCTCATCAGTGTTATTTTTGTCCTTGTAGCAAAAACAAGAAGAAAAGAAAGATGAGCCTGCAAAGGACAAAGTTAAAACTGCTGAAGAAAAGAAAAAGGATTTAAGTCGATGTTTGTGGATAAGTGGACTTTCCTCCATTTCCAAAGCTGTTGATTTAAAGAACACATTTTGTAAAGTTGGAAAGGTTAGTTTTATTAAATGAAGTCTAAGAAATATTATTTTGTGATTTGTTTCTTGTAGAAAATGTACTTGATTTTTAAATCCAGATATTAAGATGTCTTAAATAGAAAAAATGAAGCTTATGAACTTAATTGTAGGTTATTGGAGCAAAAGTTGTAACAAGTGCAAAAACACCTGGTTCGCAATGTTTTGGTTTTGTGACTATGTCAACACCACAAGAAGCCTTAGCAGCTATAGAGAAATTGCACAAGTCTGTTTTACATGAAAAGACGATACAAGTTGAAAAGGTGACAAATTAACTATTCTTCTTTAAGTGGAATTTTAAAAAAGATTTTTGAAAAGAATGCGATTTGTATTTTATTGATATCACAGGTTTGTAAGGCTTATTTAAATGTTGACCTTTTCTTTAGGCAAAAACGGATCCAACTCCAGCCAAGAAACCAAGTGACAAATCTAAAACCGGTTAGTATGGATTCTTGCTTATCTTATATAAAAGAAATGCCTGTTATGAAATTTAATTTTTCCAACAGTTTATAGGCAATTATTGTGATAATTTAAAAAAAGATTTACTCAGAAATAAATTACAAAATCATTTCCACATTGAACTACAACAATTCGTTACTAGACGGATTAAAATTTAAAAATTTCTGCAGCTGTTATTTTTATGAAAATTTTGGATTCAGTTGCTGGCAACTAAAGTGTAGCTATGCTTATTAGCAAATTTAGACATGTTTTTTTTTTTTATAAAACTAAAGCATTAGAACAAACATGAAAAAAGATGAAGACATTCTGGACTGTCGTTTTAGGTGACAAGAAATCTGACGATAAGTCAAAATCTCGTTCTACCACCAAAAGTCAACGAACATGTATGTTTTTATTATATTACTATATCCATATTAAAAATTTTTTTAAACGTATTTACTTTTGGTTAACTTGAATAAAACTGTGTCTTGTTTCTTGTGTGCTCTCTCTAGCATAAAGGTGTAAAAAAAAATTGTCTAATTTTTATAAATTGTTTATTGTCTTCTGCAATAGCATCGTCATCTAAATCACGTCGTGATGATTACAGTAGTCGCCATAACCGTGATGAATCAAAAAGATCAGGGGCCAGAAAAGACAGTGATAAGAGTCGAGAAGCCAAAAGAGATAGCAGAAAGGGAACGTCGTCCCGAGGTAGTTCTCCGAAAACGTCAGAGAAAGGTAATTCTCCAAAGGATATTTCAGATGTTCAAAAGAAGGAAAAGGTATCTAAAGAGAAGGACGAAGAGGCAGAACGAAAGAAAGAGCAAAGACTTGAACAGCTCCGAAAGGAACGTGCTGAGAAAATAGAGCGTGAACACCAACTTCGAGAGGAGCGTAAAAAAAAAGAACGTGAAAGAGAACGGCAATTACGAGAAGAACGTCGCCGCGAACAAGAGAAACGAGAAAAAGAAAGAAGAGAAAGAGCTCGAAAAGAAGCTGAACGAGTTCGTAAAGATCGTGAGAAACAACGCGAGTTAGAACGTCAAAGAGAACGCGAGAGAGAAAAAGAAAGGGAGCGTTTTATAAGAGAGCGAAAAGAGAGAGAAGAACGAGAACGGCGAGAAAGGGAAAAGGAACGGGAACAATTAGAACGCGAGAGACTCGAAAGAGAACGTCTTGAGCGTGAAAGACGTGAGCAAGAACGTTTGGAAAAGGAGCGTATAGAAAGAGAGCGTCAAGAAAGAGAACGTTTAGAAAAAGAAAGATTAGCTCGAGAAGAGCACGAAAGTCGTATTGAAAGAGAACGACAGCGTTTGGAACAACAAAGATTGGAGCGAGAACGCGCTGAAAGAGAACGTGAAAGAGAAAGACGTGTAATTGATAGAGGTATTGACCGAGGCCTTGGAAGTAACACCTTAAAGAGAACAGCTCCATCGAACGACCGTGGTTACCACAACGAAACAAAGAAAAACTTTAACGAGCAGTCTGCCTCGCGGAAAGGTTTCTTTTCTGCTGGCAATGCTAATCGTGAAGGAAAAGTACCTTCGCACTATATTCAGGACGATGTATATGATGTAGCTTATCAGCGCCGAAACAATACTCCTAAATCAGACCACCGTGGTGGTAGAGATCTTCGTGACGATTCTCGACGTGATGTACGTTCTGGTGACGTTAGAAAAGATGAACGTGTAGATTCTCGAGATATTCGCAGAAACTCAAGAGATGAGTATGATGCGGTTGAAAAGACACGAGATGCTATCTCGAGTGATATTAGACGAGTGGTTCAGAGAAATGATGTTGAGCGAGGTAGCTATTCCAGAGATCGTTCTCCGCACAGAGTATCCGAATCAAACCAAAGGTATCGTAGCGGTGCTGAAGAAAGAGTTTATACAGCACGTGATTTTGACAGAAGAGGTGGTGATAGTAATTGGCTTTCAGCACCGAACTCTAATGCACCGAAAACGTTGTCAGATGTTCTAGGTAGGGCTGGCCTTACTGGAATCTTGGGCAACCAAGCTGAGTCATCGCAGCCCTATTCTCAACGTCGCGATTATTCACCAAAGGAATCCTCTGATCGATATTATTCTCCTGATATGCGCCGTCCCTTAGATAGGAATAATGAACCGGAAAGTAATGATCGCGGTGTGCGCTTAAGCGATCGTAATATTGGTCCGGATCGTCGTTCTGGTGACCGGGATATGATAAGAGAAGACCGTCGGCCAGACGCCCGCGAATCTCGAGGTGATTTCCGAATTACACGAGACTCCAGGGATTTACGAGAATCAAGGGATGTCCGAGGAGAACAAAGAGAAAGACGTGACGATCGTGTTATTAGAAATAGTAATCGAGGCGGAGAAGCCCGAGATTTCCGAGGAGATATTCGTGATGTTCGAGGTGATGTCCGTAGGGATGATAGAGGTGAAAGTTATCGAGATGAGGACAATTTTAGAAATGCACGTCGTGATGGACACTTTAATGAGGACCGTAAAGACATAAGAGACAGCGAGCGAAGAGAAGTACGCGAGAATACAAGACATAGTCGCGATTACCCAAGTAACCAATCAGCAGCCGTCGAAAGAGGTATAAAGCCAACTATTCAACCTAACGACCCTTTATCGATGACAGAGAGAAGGGGATTGCATCCTTTGGCTGCGGACATAACTTCGAGAGCTTTAACTACTGTCGTATCACAGCCGAGAGTTGTACCCTTAACCGATTTGTTTGGACGACCACTGCAACCTGTTGTTGCTAATCCTGCTGCGCACGCATTGCAAGCTGGATATGCTCAAGGGTTAGCTTTACATCAAGTTGCACAAACTGGAATACAATTAGGTAGAGATGGACGTCTTGAGTATACACGAGTTGGACAACCTCAGACGGGTATACCACCAGTACAACGCAGATATTAACTGTTAGTATATCTATACAGTGCTGTTAGTGTGTTACTTTTTGGTGCGTGTTACTTGCTCAGAAATCTTGGTCGCAGAAACTTTCGAAAATGTCTTCTAGTCTAGTATCTGTGAAATGACTTTTTGTGTAAAGATGTTTTAATTATCTGTGAAATGACTTTTTGTGTAAAGATGTTTTAATTGTAAGCAAATTAATGCATCTGTTATTGTTTTCCCTGTTTTTTCCTTTTTGCTCACTGGTTACAATGGAATCTTATAGTTAGGTCTTTGCAGACCTTTATTTTCGGGAGGGATTTTTTTTTCCTTGTAGCTGAAGAAATGTTTTTTATTTCGTTAAACTTCGTCGAAAACTAATGCTTCACAAACTTAGTGTCTACCACATGTTTAGAATCCCGAGCCACACAAAATCGCTATGTTTATCTGATTTCTAAAAGCCAAAAATGCCCTACCCTTCTGTTTTTTACTTGTAACTTTTGTTTGCCTGGCTTATTTTACTTGAAATTTTAGTAGCTGAGTTTCTATCTATATGAAGTTGATTTAGCAAAAAATATTAAAATTGCGCCCTCAACAGGTGGCCAGCTACGCCCCATATTTCTAAGGTCCTTATGCAAAAATTAAACATACAATTTTTTTTAAAAATATTAAGCGCATTTTACGATATGTGATCAATATATTAGATTTATATTTTATTGTGTGGTGTTTACCCCTTCATATATTATTTTGCGCCATGTGGGCGTAATCGATTTTGCGGTAAATCACTTTTTATCTTTTTGGCTTAATTAACAGTTTTACCACAATAGGCACCCTATTGCATAGGTGTTGGCCTAAATAACATTGAAACACAAATGTGCAAATTATTATATAGAAACTGTTTTGAAATTTCCATAGTCAACATAAGATAATAATAAATATAGTCATTTTAGCGCCTCAATAAAATAGTAGGTACACCAGTAATGAAAACAAAAGATTAAAAACCCAATAGTCTAGGCTCAGAAGAAGAAAATTGTGCAATTTGATCTTTTATATATGCATATTTGCATATATACTCAAAAAAATTAAAAAACAGCAATTTTTTTTTTAAATTTTGCTGACGTCAGCAATTTATCACGTGACCAAATCTAAAAAATTTTCCGCCACTTTAATTATTTTATATCAGTTAACATTTTTGCCAAATATTTTTCAAAATAAGCAAGTAGATCAGAAAATATAGGGGTAGGGCAGTTATTTAAGCACTCTTTCAGCTCGGAACCGCGACTTTTCCTTTATAGCGCTTTATTTTAACGAAACAGATGTCCACAAATATGTACCAGTATGATTTTCATCTCATGCGAAGTTTGGGGCCCAATAGAGTTTTTCGCATTTGCTGTAATTATTTGTTTTGATTGGCTGAAAAGTAGCAACTAACCTTTCGTAGAAGCCCACAGGTTAAAAGCAACTTTTATTCGTACGCTAGGCAGTTTTTGAAACGCGCTGGAAATTTTTTTGGTTTTCTTTTTCAAAGAAATTCGCGAGATTGAAGTTCTGAAAAGACGGAAATGTGTGAGGGTTTTTTCAACAAATTCATGACGTTAGTTTTTCGCAAACTTTCCTGCAGTATTGACAGGCATAATTTTTATTTTTACACAATTGTTACACACAGGACAAAACTCGGCGTGTCTAGGAAAAAATTGCTAAATAGTCGAAGACAAATCATACCGCACGCTCAATTGAGAGTCAATTCTACAATAGTCTTTGACCTCTCCTATTTTTATGAGAGACACTTTTAAAAACATGAAACAGACGAGAATATAAGTACTAGTTAGCCAGACTAATCCTAAAAGCTACGTACATGTGACCTGGTATTTCTTGTTTAATGCGGGTTTAGTCGACAGGCCATATAAATTAAGGGCAAGGCCATTTTTACCACGAAGTAGCGAGTTGAATGTTGTTAGGCGGTAGGAAAATCCGCGGGTTCGTGAGTCATTTTACTCGAGTAATTATCTTTTCTTCAAAAACCTAACCGCCTAGGATTTTAAACACAACAAAGCCCAGGGGCTGTAACAATGAAGGCAATGTAGCATAACATGAGCTAGTAAAGTTCATGGGACGTTTATCAGAATAATAAAGGCGTTTCGGACTAAATTTGGCATTTAAAGTGAAGCAAGCCTTGCTTCGTTTACAACTTCGTAAAAAGAATCAAATAAAAGCCTCTGACGCGATAGAAATTTATATCGCTGTTCCTCACGCCGAAATAAACATTAAAAAAACCTGCGCACGAAGCTGTGAATATAATTAAATGTCGCATGATCTGGAATTTCTTTTGAGTATAATCAACCCTCCCCATAGTGACGCAAATACTAACTGCGTTCGAGAGCACATTTAAGATCAAGGACTAGTATTAAAAAAAGTTACCTGTACCAATTCTTTTAAAATGGTTTTAAATATTTAACACAATAAAAATACCATCATTATTTGTTGAAAAATAAAAGTTAGTAGATTATGATGAAGTTTGAGTTTTATCGAGAGTTGCAAGAAATGCTGGATGAATGGAATTTCGTTCGTATTAAGCAGAAAGATATTTACAGCAAATACCGTATTAGCACTGGGACCCTCGCTTAACTATCAGCTGTTTTATAGAGGGTAGCACATATTAAAAGAAGACAAACATGTGTTGTGAAATAGTATGCATAAAATATTACATAGTAAAAGCCAAACGTCAATGTCTATTTCAAGATCTTCGATGATTTATGTCTCGTTCAAACGTCGAATTATCTATGTTTACAGTGAAAGGATTGTCTTTACAACTTCACTATTCAGAGATATTTTTTAAATTCGCTCAGTTCACATAATCAACTAAAAGAGATGGTGTGCTAATTTTCTGGGGGGGGGGGGGAGGGGGAAGGAGGACCAGGGGGCTCTAATTTCGATCATTACGGTACATTGATATAACGGTATTATAGTGTTCTTGTACTTCTTCCGAGATCCACCAATGCACGGGGTAACTCTGTCCTTAGAGGAAAGCGTCCACCCATATTTTTACTGACCATAACCTACTCGATTTTAGGACAAAAGGAGGATATTGAAATTACAACTTCATTCATCCACCTCATCTTCACTATCGGATATAATTCGTCTTAGCCTTGTTTGTATCCAATGACTCACACTTTACACCTTCATCCTCTGAACGTTCTGAGTCTAAATCAGATAACGAACCAAAAACATATTTTCTTGAAGTTGGAGGTTCGTTCTCTTTTTGCGCAGATAAAATTGCAGACTTTGACTGAGATCTTCGATTACCTAAATGAGAATTTAAACTTTATTTAAGAGGACAGATAAGGATGTTGATAAGTTTCAAATAAATGAAAGCCTGTTAAAGAAAGTCTGTATAAAGGCATAGAGATACAAATAATATATTTTAATAATATCTCTATGATAAAAAAGCAAATTAGGAGCTTTGTTTGTCATCCGAGTTTACAAGAGGCTACAAAATGGGTTGTTGCTTTTATTTGCTCTATGTTGCTTTTTTTTTTTAGTGACTTGCACAAAAGTCGAGTTTTTAGTGGAGGTGAAAAAAAAATTAACAGCTATTACCTGACATAATATTGCCTACATCGAGTTCTGCTACTTCCCTTTCTTCTTCTCTTTTTAATCTGATCTTCTTACACTGTGATAAACTTGGACGACCTAACAAAAATAAGATTAGTAAATAACAAGCAAAGCTTGTAATTAAAAGAATATTTGGAATCCAGGCTAGATTGGTAAAATTACATTACCGCAAAAACATTGAGGCCTTGCAAATCACAATATTTTTCGGCCTTATTTTCCACATTTACAACAAACGTTTTTGAAATCAACGCCTTTACTACTACGACAATTAGTACATCAAGACACAGAGATACTATAAGTTTGATTGCTTGAGATTTGTTTGAGATCGAGATTGTTTTTAGCTTAACATATAAAAAAATGCTTCGTTCTTGATAAAATTATGATAGTGAAAGAAAAAAATTATTCTTAAATGGTGACATTAAAATATTAATACACCTAATATAGGTTTGGGCAAACTTGCCACAAGGAGTAGTAAGCACGAAAATGTGCAATTAAAGTGTTCTTGAGCTCGAAAAATAAATGTAAGCAAAGCATAATATAAAAAAAGGCACGCAAAAATTGCCCACCTGAAGGTAATACTATACAAGTTAGTAACTACAGTGGAATCTCTCTATAGCGGACACCATCAGTGAAAAAAAATGTCCACTTTATAGATATGTTAAAGATATAGTTTAGATAGATCTGTTAAAGAGTTTTGGGCAGAATATTGACCGAAAAAGGCTTTTTAAACTTTATTTTACGAGAATTGTAAGCTAAGAGACTACGTATTTGGGCAAATCATTATTCATAGAAAAAAAACTATGAAATATAAGAAAGTTCTTTGATTGACGACTATTTTCGATTCTTCAACTGAAAGGATTTCCTCTCTTGTGATTGTTGAAAATATATCTTGGCAGAAATAGAAAATTGTAAAAATATTGATGAATATATTTCGTCGTCATTTTATTTTTATAATGTCCGCTTCATAGTGAAAAATTTTATTTGGTGCAAAAAAATTGTCTTATTGAGCCCGCTTTGTAGAGACATAATCTAACATCTATCCGTTCCAAGTATCATTTAGTTTTCCAACTCTGCGAAGCTATAATTATGCGGCTTTTGAAGCTAAATTGAAGACTTTTAGTACCAAACTGCCTTATTGATAGTAGTATCAATATGAACTTAAGAAGTTATTCTGGTCACAAATAAATAAATAAATGCTTGACCTTTTATCCCCAAATCTTTTAGCATATTTGTGAGTTTTTCTTCTTTAGATTTCATCGAGTTACATCCCTCGAATATCTTCGCATAATTTCCCACATGAACGCCACAAGCTCGAACGTAACGCATCAAATTGGAAAGCTTAGTACTCACTTTCTTTGAAAGTTTTGCCTTTTTCTAAAATACATAAAAAAACGCTTCTTCATATATTCCTACGGAAAAATATCTTTATTAGGTGCGTAAAGTTTTGTTTTGTGATTTGCATTCAGTAAAGACAACTAGTTCAAGATTTTTTTGAATAGCAATAATCTATACATTTAACTTCTCCTCGCTACTACTTCCAGATCTTTTGCGTTTCTTTTTGTTGCTCTGTTCTGTGGTAGGTTTGGTCTTGATTTCGCCATCAGTATCACTATTGATCGACGTATCAGATTTTCTGACTTCCGATTCTTCGCCCTATTATGAAGATATTATAAAACTAGTGGTTAGCTCGTGCATCCTTATCATAGTTTTAATCACTCTGCGGGGGTTGTGAAATAAAATTGTACGCAACAATTTTAAACATCCCTCTGATTTAACGTGTCCTCTAATTTAACGTGTCCTCTAATTAGTGCAAATGGCCTTTTTTAAAATGACCTTATTTTATTTCCTCTAAATTTAAGTGCGACATTCTTTTCACTAATTTTTGTTTTCACTCTAATCTAATGCGACTAGGGTCGGATTTTCCTCTAATTAGAGTGCGAACGAGATAATTTAGGGGAAAAATTTTCGTTAATTTCTTTTTCTTTTTCTTTTCTTTTTAGTGATCTATGAAAAAAGATAAAATCGCCTTGTTTACAAACTTAATTAAGTAACTAAGTACAACGAAAAACGAAAATCAATGAAAGAAAAGAGTGATAAGAAAGAAGAAAATAAAAAAAAATTAAAATTAAAAAAAAGAAGTTGTTTTTTCCCTCTATTTTAGTGCGACTAAGGTCAAATTTTCCATTTTTAGTGCGAAATTAAATTTTCGAAACAAGATAATTTATTTCCTCTAATAATTAGTGCGGCCCTCCGAAAATAATTATTTTTTAGGTCGCATTAAATTAAAGGAATAGCAGTAATAAAGTAGAAGATTATTACATCCTTATTGTTCTATAACGAAAATGTGTTAACCCCTTACAATTAGCATCCAGTTCAATAAAAATCGTAACCAACAAAAATGGAAGAAAAAAAACATTTTAACCATTTTAAAAAAATAATAATAATAATAAGAGTAACATAATCTGTCACAATACCTCTTTACACAGAACAGTTGTGTCTTCGATTTCCAGCTTTGTTGGTAGCTGTTGTTTATCATTTTCTGACACTTTCTTCGAGTCGTTTTTGTCATCAATACAATCGTTCTCTTTGGTCTTTTTCGTCAAAGGTTCGTCATCACAAGAGGAGTCCTCGCTGGATGAAACAGAGGAGACTGTGTCATTTAATGGCTGGATTTTTTTATTTTCTGTTTTCCTCATTTCTAAGATTTTAATAGACTTTTGTAACGGCTCGTCATCGCTGGAAGAATCGCAACAAGATAGATCGTCCTTGTTGGGTTGTTTAGAGCTGACTTTAGAATTCTTTTTTGGGGACAACTTATGACTACCAATGGGTTTTTCAATGTTTAGAATTTTTTTTGAATTTTGGATAGTTTTGTTTTTTGTTTTTAATGGCTCATCATCACTAGCATCATCATCATCATCATCGTTGTCAGAAGAAGAAATAGCAGCGTCAGGAAAGTTAGATTTCTTTATTCTTTTCACTTGGACTTTTACTTTTGAAGCGTGATCGATGTTTGTCTTTGACATTGCTAAAGGTTCATCATCGCTAGTGTCAGATGGGACAGTCTCAACCATGACTATTCATGTATCTGCTTCGAAAAGTACTTGTTTCATTTGCTGCTGAAAGATACACACAAAAATACACACAAAAAAAACTTCTGGACCAGTTATCAATAATTGCAGTCATAGTTCTTGGGCTAGTTCAAAGAAATCAACAACAAAGATTCGAGGGAAATTTATTTGAAAATGACATCTTTCCCAACACGATTTTACAGTGGTAATTAGAAATACGATGACATCAACTTTATGAACAAAAGTTAATTAGAAGGAGCAACCAACATGGAACCTAAACGATCACTTAATTTCTCAATGACATTTCTCAATGGTAGCAGACTACCTTCCAAACAGAACTAAAATACTTTACCTTGCCAATTTGGGAAAAATGCCTAACGGAAAATCATGCTCAAAATAAGAATTTTGAAATTAAAGCCGGCTCTTTAAGTCCAGTAATTACGTTACAAGGAAAAACTCGGTTAGAACAACTAATTGAAATAATGTATATATTTACACGTTATTACTCCGAACACAGTTGTCGTTAATACTGTCATGGAATGCTTAACCCAGGTAGTGTATCCCTGCATAACCGTATATAAGTAAGTACTGCGAGAATGTACTGAAAAGAAATTATTTTAAAAAGTGAAGTTAAAGCTATCATGACAGTAAAACGAGAGAATTTTTCCAAAACAATGAAGTATATAAAAAATTACCAAAACGTAGATAAAACTATTCTTTATGGTAAAAGAAAATATAAAAAAGTTCTCTTTTACAATACGTGAAAAAATAAGTAAAAAATATAAACAAGTAAAAGAGTTTTAGAAGTTACATAAAATCAGAAGACGCAACATAATATTAATCCACAGTTCCATCTGGAGAAAGGTCCTAGGTACAACATTGCCGAAACACGTGACAAATCATCATTCGTATAAAAACACAAAACAGTAACTCCAGTTTATTTCGAATACAATTAAAAAAAAATTATTATTCATAAATAGTCCAAAGTGCAAAGCAGTCATTTACGCCAGTGAAACAATTTTTTTTATCTCAGCTTTCGTATAGGGCGATGCATAATAACAGTCAAGAACAAAATTCACTGCCACGATGACTGATATTAGCTGAAATCTCTTAAAAAAGAGGGATGTTCCCAGGGTTTAAGAAGTTACGAGTTAGTAAATCAATTAATCAAAGTTTTACAGATTTTATTCGAACCAACCTCGTATCCAAACTCTCAGAAACGAGGTTGTCTTCTAGAAACTATCTATTAAATAATTAAGATAAAAAATATCGCATTTAAAAAAACACGCTTATTTGGGAGTTTTTAGGCCAGCGTTTTTTCTCTTTGTTGGGCGTGTGAATCCATGGTCTTTTTAAGAGCTACCATTGCATTCGCATCAATGGTTGTGTAGTTCGTTTTATCAAAGGTTTCTATAGGCGATTTTGGTGTATGTCTTTTAGGAGATATGGGATGCATGAATGTATCCTGTTTACCCACAAGAACATAATTCAACCTACTGTCCTTTATTCTACCACTAGTTGACGGCGATAATATATTCCAGTATTCAGTGCTCATTCGAGTGTTGAGCCGGCCAGCGTTTACATTTTCATACGATCCATTAGCTGAGCTATGTGCAGAATCACCGTCAAGTCCTGGCACGGCGTGATAAATGCTATCCTGATCGTCGTATTGAGCAAAGTCGTTATTTTTATTTTTGATGCGAAGCGGTGTTGGAATGTGTTTTTTGCGTTTGCTCAATTCAGAAGTGACGTTGACATACGAGTCATCGTCGTCACTGTGGATATTTTGTGGTCCCTTAACATTAACATAATCTGTCGGCGTAAATGGTATACTACGCAGACTAGAACCTGTTCTATCGTCGCCAGTAGCCTCCGTCCATTTATCAATCAACGGATCGGACAGATGCTTTGTCGAGCCCCGGCGGTAATTGTTTGTTCGTCTAGTAACGCCGGGGTTGGTGATATTCAACGTATTGCTATCAGAATTGTTCCTTGTAACTTCAACGTTGCGGTAGATGGGCTCATCGCTTTGTTTACTCTGAAAATTATTGTTATATACCGATGGTGACGACTCGGCACTTGCTGTAAAAAAAGCGTCGTCCGACTCCACTGAATGTAATGTTATACGCTTTTCGAATTCTCGGTCAATTTCATTCAGCAAACTGCTTGAGTCATCAAATTTTTCACCGGTTAGATCGTCAGTAGACGGATACTCGAAAACGCTGGCTTGCAAACCAAGACTAACAGGCGACCGTGGGGGCGGTGTGGGCGTTTTTTGCACATCGAATTTATTTTTAGGATTTCCCCCTTTTTTCCCTTTTGTTAAAACACGCATGGCGGGATTGTATGTCGCGCTCGTATAACTATCTGCAGACGTTCTTACGTGTCGATCACTGATTTCACTTTTGTCGCTTGCAGGTATACTCATATTAATGTTTGAAACCACAGCCGCCGGCTTACTAACAAGCATGTCTGTGCTGGAAGATAGTTTTTTAAGAACTGGTTGACTAATATTATTCTTCTTTTCTGCAATCATTTCAGCCGATCTAGATGTTTTAGGTTTTTCCACTTCCAGTGTGTTGTCATAGCTATGGATGTCATTTGTTGTCATGCTTCTCGGTTTAGTCATAATCTTCTCCTTCTTACTCTCCACCTTCGAGGCTTCTTCAGCTTCGTGTTCGCCTTGTGTTTGGTTAGTTTTGTTTTGTTCAATAGGTGCCAGGGGTTTTGGACGACTCCTAGGATAAGCACCTGGTATTTGAGCAGACGTAGTTCTTATCATGCCTAGCGCATTTGAGTTATCTGTGGACACATCAACTCGATTAAACGGCCTCCGATCAATACTTGAAAATATTGATGAATCATGATCAGAGTTACAAGCGAGGAAACCGGAACTTTTCTTTCGGTAGGCGTCACTCTGAGCTCTTATTCTTTTCTTTTTACGCATGCGGTCACTTGCGCGTAACATAACCCTGCGAATAAAGCTTTTGTCCCCGACGTTGCGACGAGCTTGATCTAATTCGTCAAGCATAGCGGAACCATGAAAATCGTTATGCGTCATCGAAGCTGAAAGAACAAGTGGATTTAAATTGTAGTAATGTAAGGACCCATATTATTTACTATCGTGGTATAGTAAGCAGATGTTGCATGCATTCGTTGAATATTAAGATTTTAAGCCGAGAGTGGATAAATGTGATATTTAACAAGAATGGGCATAAAATGTTTTATTATATACTATATTAAATAAATATATTAAATTATATTTCCTTTTTGTCAGAAATAAAAAATGCGTTTATAGATGTTCACAAAGTTCCCGCCTCAATCATTTTAGAATACCTTCAACCAATCAGGTATAGTTAAAAAATTCAAAACAAAAGAAATTTATGCTTGAACGATTTGAAATCGACATGAAACTGATTATAAATAAAAGCAAAGCAGCATTTAAATTAGCGTAAAGTTTTGTTCCATTGAGTAATAGGGGTGAAATATCAAACATGTCAAGGTTTAATGGGACATCCGGAATTATTCTTGAAATGCGTAACAAAGCGAGACTGAACTCCGATGACCTATGTAATCGCGCCAAATATTTTTGTCACACATATGTCACAGATATCTTTAAAAGCTAGCAAAACTATTCATGTTACATTTCTCTTCGTTGTTTTTACATTTTGCGAACAAAACATTTGAAATTTATAATTCTTTCTTTGTTTCCTACACTTCTTCAAAGTTTTTAATGTAGAAACGTAAAAAAAAAAAATAAACAGACGAAGAATAGAGAGTTCATTGCAATATGTTTTGTTTTAAATGCACTCCATGTGCTTGCTTATTGTTACTAATAACAGTGCTCTTCACCAATTGCTTCAAATCTAAAAAATTTCAGCCTTGGTTTTGTTTATCGAAGTTATAAAACTACATGTTATTACCAAAATTAAATCGTTATATGTATCATCAATAAATAAAAGTTAAATCGTATACATACATGACTCAGGATTTGACATTTGGCTTTTGATAAAATCGAAGGCTTTAGCAACTTCTTCTGCGTTATTTGGTATAGATAAGTCCACCACAGGTCCTTTGTGTTTCGACGAAGTACCTTTAATCTCAAATGAGAAAATGGATGGATCAGTAGGTGAGTAACTGTAATGAAATATGTCATTGATGTACCATCGATTTAAACATCTGTAGTTCTTTTCAGTGACAATGGAGAAGAAGGATGGATATAAACGAAGAGTTGCTTCGCCAGATTTGATTTTTTGTTTGTCAGGAATGATTATAGCATAAGACACGGCTGAAAAAGAAAGTTGTATCACTCGTACAAATTCTCTCAATGATCAAAATAATTAATAGAAACTACACCGAGGCCCTTAAGAAAGGTATGACTTGTATTAGTACGATTTATACGTTGAATTAATTGCTGCAGATGTTCTGGGGTGATTCCTAAATGTCGAAGAGAAAATGTAAAAGATGTCCGATCATCGAAAACCGACTTCAAATCAAAGAAAACTGACGTCCGATGTAGAGATACTGAAATCAGACACGCAATACTCAAACAATCTACAATGAACGTTCTAACTAAAAAAACCATGCTCAACATCAGATGTCAATTCTTTATTAGTGTATTTTCTTACATATGCAGTAAAAAATTTTATTTGCAAAATTGTCTACCATTTTAACAAAGGATTGTCCCCCAATACGCTAATATAAAAGTTATTTTTGTTATAAGATATATAAACGAGTTTGGTCAAAAATTGTCGAATTCATGCAAACACAACACTTATTATCTCAAAATTTTGCTCAGATTAAAAAAAATGAATCGTGCTAAAATTGAATTTTGCGAATATCAAAATGAACCTAAAATTGACCTTTAAAAAATGAACCTTTAACACCTTAATTTAATGACTTACAAAACCACAAATTTTTTCCTTCTGTTTTATTTCCTTAAACAATCATAATAATAATTAAAAAAAAGCATATAAATTACCAGTTCCATAATAGTCAACAAGTAACTCCTTCCATTTATCTCTCACTTGAACTTTGTCAAACGAAAGATATATGGTTGAAGATGATGTTATTAAAACTAACACATTCTTTGCCTTATCGAACTCTGTACAAGTTTCCAAGCCACAGAAATCTAATGGTACAACCGATTTCTTCTTCTTCTCATTTGAATGAACAGCATCTTTGTATAAATATAAGTAGTAGCAGCGGAATTCTGAAAAAAATGAAATTATGTTCAGGAATTGCCAAATGATTTGAACAAGGCTGACAATCTCTCTTATCCCAAAGTTGTTTTTTTTTACAACATGTATAGGCCTTAATTCCCGATTGGAGTTGGAACATAAGAGATAGAATGTGAAAGCTGTATTATACAGCAAAATACAAAACATTTTTTTAAAATTTGTGCGGGAATAAGGTTCTACATTAGCAGGCCTATCAATAAGGGGAGAGCAATTGCTCTTGCTCACGCAAAGGCTCGCCTAATTCTGAGAAATGAGAAACTAGCTGAGCCATTAATTGCTCCCCCAATTCAAAATTTTTTTTCTGGCTGAGCAATATTAATTCATCTCACATGGAAATCAATGTCCTCTTTCTTATTATTTACAGTAAAAAAGAACCAAAATATTATAAAAAAGATAAAATAATATAAATAAAAAAGACTTTGTGATAAAATATGCGTTTATAATCTTATTCTATTTATTCAGATTGCTCGCCCAGTTTAAATTATTGTAACCTTGGGGGAGCGATTTATAGCTCTGGTGTTATTTTCTTATTGATAGGCCTGCATTAGCATCTAATGACACCATCTTACCAGCAATCTTTTTTTATAAACAATGTGCACAGGTGTTGCGCCATCATGATTTTGCAGCATACATACTATTATTGAGCTCTCAGTTACTGTAGGCAATAGAGCAATAGAGACCCTAATGTAGATGACCAGGAAGAAAGAAAACATAGAAAATAATATTTTCAATGTTCAAAATCAAACTAGGTGTTTCACAACTTATTAAACATGTCTTAAAATATTTTGTTTGCTCATTTTCAATCAATGTTATATAAAAATGATTCCTACAAGAATTTTTTTAAGGCATCTAGAAACTATCATGGAATGTCTGCTATAAAAACCCTTTGTCAAGTTCTCAATTTAGCCTAACGACCCCAATTTCAATTTCGGGAATACATAATAAAAAAAATGAATCTTGATAAAATAAACTTTTTAATGAAAAATCATTTATGGTTTATGAAAAAATAATTGGTTTACAAATAACTACCTTAAACATCATGGCATTTAAGTGACTGAATTTGTGGTGTACCTTAGCCTTAGTTTTTGACTGTAACCCAAAAGCTTTACAACCTGAAAATTAACAAAATACAAAGTAATGCGTGAGAAAATGCTTTCACATCATACTTTGATTTTGCTAAGATCTTCAGCTCTAGTATTTATAGCTCTAGTATTTTTTATTAAAAAAAACCTTGTTTATTAAAAAACATTTGTAACTTAGAATTTCTTCTCACTTGTATAACAAAAGAAACTAGCTGCCTGGACAGCTTAGGGTTACATTAAAATGTGACTTAAATGGTTTATATTGGTCACATTTCACAATTTTGAAAATTACTACACATGCACTAAAACATGCTATGTTCCAAATATTAAGACAGTAGAATGAAGAAACTGCAATATAACACTGCTAACTTAAAATGCAAAATTTCTAAATAAATATCAACTATTTTGAAAAATGAAGGAGCAGTGGGCTGTAATGAGTATGAAAGGTAGGTAGCAGGGGATAAGTTTAGAAAATTAATAAAGGACTAAAATTGCTTCATATATTTGAAATGTGTACCTTGTTGCTTTGATTTAGAAACTTTTCGAAGAACTGCCCATCTTTGTTTCCACTAAATAATAAAAATATGTAAAATAAAATATCCAGTGTTATGCAATACACATGCTTTTTAATTTATTCCTAAATGCTTACCTTTTTTCCTTCTCTGTTCAAGACAGAATTCTGAATTAAGTCCTCCATGGATATTCCACCATTATAATACAGTGGCTTCAACTTCAACACATGTTCAGATGATATATTTAAATGTAAATTGCTAGAAAATGTAAATCTCACATCAGAACAGTCAAGGTTATGCAGCCATATATCTTTTCTTGGTTGAAACATTTTTACTGTTTTGACATACAGTGTTTTACCAATTTTATAACATAGTTGGTTGATCGGCAAAAAAATCTTTTGTTTACCAAATAGAAACAACCCACAAAATCATAAGTGAGGGGGGTGAAATGCTGATAATCAGTGACTTGAATTTTTAAAAATGTGGTATAATGGTATTTACCACTATAAAACCATCAGAAGTGTTAAGTTTTATTAAACAAAAAAACACTTTCCCAGCTTTTCTCATTTTATAATTTTTAATGTATAATTTTTCAGTTGGTAATAAATTCTTAGGTCAGGTTATGACAAACAAAACACAAGGAACATCTTGATATGTTTAAAGACGATAGCATCAATGATAGATTGCATTATAAACTTAGACCTTTTGACATTCCACTGCCTCAATTCTATGGTCTTCTTAAAATACATAAACCGGGAATTCCAATCACGATCTCCTCGGTATTGAAATTGACCCTGCACTCAGCATGAGTGAACACTTAAATCGTTCATATAAGAAAGCCTTGGGTCGTTTATTTCTGTTATCGAAATTGAGACACCAGTTGAACACAGAGTCTGCTGCTGCTATTCATAACAGTATGGCTTTAGCAATCGTCACTTATTGTTGCCTGTTGTCATTACATGTCACAAGAATGCAACAAATCAGACTGTCATCCTTAGACAATAGAGCTAGGAAAATCGTCAACCATGTCTTCATCCTTCTTACGCCTAATGTGGAGATTGTTCTAATTACCAGTACACTCTTAGTTAGCAGTTTTCCCTGATTGTTGAATGATCCAGTCTTGAATTTATGAAGGCTTTACCATATAAATAGTATGCTTATGGCATGCTTACCCCCCAGTTCATAATGGCTGCTGTAATAACAAACAATCTGTATACTGGCTTGTGAGAATGAGGTGTACATCATTGAAAGTGAGTTTAAACGCCTTAAGTCACGTGATTAAAATTTCTTCCTTATAGTGAAATTGTACCTATAGCCTAATTGCAGCTAGCGAGCTACCCCAGTACGCTACAAAACTTTGCACACATTCACTTCAAAACTTAACTAATAATAGCTTTTCCAAGTTTAGAAAACATGGTGAAAGTGGGAGTATTTATCTTTTCTGTCATCAAATTAATGACGCTAAAAGGGTTAGATGGGTGGTTAAACTTCTTAGCATTTAGCTAGCTAGCTAACTAAAATTAAAAATCAATGTGAGTGACACCCCTAGCTAAAACAAAGAAAACAAGAAATACTGCATGACCAAAGTAAGATTAATTTAACTACTATTGTACACAGATGTCTACAAAACAATAACAATACACACGATATGCAGTTTGTTTATATTTAGAGCTGGTGGTAAAAATAACGAAAGGAGCAAAAAAAGTCCTAAATCTTCTTCGGCATAAGTTATCTCACAGCTAAAACTGCCATTATGTTTATCTCCATTAAGAAGCTTGGGAAAGACCTACACCTCATGGAGATAATACAACTTCGTCCTCGGGCTTTTTCGGCGGCGGAAAAAACTATGGCTTTATATTTCCAGAGTGTCGAAAAAAACAATACGCAAATTCTTTTTGAAGAAATGATAAAAATCAGAGCAGGCTGAAATGTTCTTAGACTTTATAATTTTTCACACTGAAACTATTCTTAGCATGTTCTTATTAACACAATAAATGAAGAATGCGGTCTAGATACGTAATACATAATTGTGTGAAAAAAACTAAAAAAGCTTGTTAATATTCAGTCGTTTTATTCTCCGTTCTATAAAAAATCAGCATAAGTATTATTTAAAGACATTTTTAATTTATGAGTAAATCTCAGCCTAATATTCTCAATTATTCTTAAAGAACATATATAACTTCATAAAACACATAGAACCGTTATGTTATTTTGAAGCCACTCCGCTTCCCTCCCACCTTTAGCTTTTCAATTTCTATTTCAGGGCTGGCGTTTCCGTTGTAGTGAAGGGGGAGGGATAAACAGTCGAAAGTCCCAGATCTTCTATCGTTGCAAATAAACTGCAGTTTTAGATTCAAAAATGTTTTGAAAAATTGACTTAAAAAAGTGAGAATTGAAAAGTTATAAAAATAACTTTCTTCCTCTTACATGCTGTATCAAACGTGATTACGATTGGCTTTGGGAGTGTTTTGTTCATTTTTGACTTATAGAATAATACGAAAAACAGGAGACGCCCGCAAAAATCTCCCCAGTTGAAAAACGACATAAGGTAGACTGTATTATAAGACGAATACACCAAAATCATACCCTAAACAAAATCATACCCTAAACAAAATTTCTTATTTATTTGAGCTAGTGATATTTCAATTTATTGATAAAACACTGTTATCACTGTGGGTTGTGCGTTCTGAATGCATACATTTCGTATATATCGGCATTGCTCACCAAATTTCCTTCACATGGTATTGGTTGACCCGTAACTAAGATAAAAAGGTCTTGCTTAATAAGCATGCGCTATGAACCACGGACCTAATAATTGCAAAGCGAACTCCATAACCATCAAGCCAAGCGCCCACAAAGTCAGGTGTGATAATAATGAACAACGAATGCAGAAAAGTTACTGTTATACTCAATGAAAATGTCAAATGTCGTCAATCAATGCAGCAATTGAAGACTCTTGATGAGTTGCAAGCTACCATTAGTATTAGTCATAACGATACAACGGAATAGTTTGTAAAGGTATACTTTGCTTCTGTCGTTCCACAGGGTGTCTAGCGGACCCTGAAAACCCTAAAAACTCTGAAAGGCCCTGAATTTATTTAGGTGGCCCTAAAAACACTGAATATCATAAAAATTAGCCAAAAAACCCTTAAAACCCTGAAAAAATATTTCTCTTTCAGTTTGCAAAAATGTTTTATGTGACAAAGTTCAAGGAAAGTAATATAACCTCATGTAGAAACTTTGTTCTATGAGTTATATTTATACTCAGTGGAAATATTACATTTGTTTGTTATCTTTTTGTTCAATTTTGTTATTTTTGTGAATTTTGTGTGAGGAGTTTAAGCTTTTGAGTGACCACCTTTCAGATGTATTGTTGTTTGATTGTTTCTCTTCTTTGTTTTCAAATGAGTAGTCATGTAGTATATAAACCGATTGAATGAGTTTCAAAATTCGTAACCTCCTGTTATCACACTACCTAACTCATGAAACTGAGAAAAATAACCTCAAAATGCTTGATTTTAAAATATGTCATGCTTCACATTCTTTGTGCATTTATGCCATCAAATATGGTTTTGATTTTGATTTTGATTTTAAGAAAATATCTTCAGGTGAAAAGATTATTTGTATTTTGCTATAGCTGTAGATATTTTTTTGCTATAGCTGTAGATATTTTCTGTCTGTTTCATTGCTTCATCCTTTTTACAAAATGCTTGATTTTTGAAAAGCACCCACCTTATTTTACGGTATCTTTGTAGGACCCTGAAAAAGGAAGAAAAAAACCTGAAAAATTACAAAATATTGGCAAAAAAAACCTGAATGACCCTGAATTTGATTTCCGAAATTCACTAGACACCCTGTTCCAGTCAAGGTTGAACAATTCTTGGTTTGTCTGGCATGTGGCTGCAACAATCGATGTCTTGTAAAAAAGGCGGGTTTGGCTAAGCCAACACCTTTTAAAATGAGTGGAGAATTGTAATAACTAAGTCTATTCGGACCTGACTGAGAAAGTTACACAAAAAGGGTCAAAGGGAATTTTTTGATGCACGAGTCAAGTGGTACTCAAATCAAAATATAAAGCAATAATTCGCATGTTACAATAGACTTGAAGGTCAATACAATGAATGTATATTGCAAGAAGTTTAATAGGAAATTATGCCCTTGGTAAATAGAATTACTAGTGGAGTAGGCCATAAATGCGAGGTCTTCTTTTCTTGATTGGCGCAGTATTTTGAAGGTCTAACAAACTGCACTTGACACTGCAATAATATTGCTCCTCAAATTCGCCTGTCTTTGAATAAACTATTTTAACCAAACTTTCAACTCTGGTCATTTATATTTACTCCAAACAGCTGATTCAAGAACATGTCTTGCAGAGCCAGTTATTTTCTGCTCAGACTGTAAAGTTTAATACAGTTTAACTATTATGTGGGACGTAGCCTAGTGATTACAAAGTTCGATTCGTAATCACAAGGTCCGTGGTTCATTCCACAGCTCGGGTATGTTTAGCAAGTGTCTTTACCACAGCTACGGGTCAACCCATGTCATGTGGGAGGAGGGGTGGGGGATTGTAGGAAATGCCGGTGTATACCAAATGTATACATTCAGAACACAGAATCCACATTGGTAACAGTGTTTCCAACGCTGAAGTGCCAATCCTATTTCAATTCGGATTATTATTAACAATAATAATACTATCGAATTCTCATTAAAACATACACGAAGCTCTCTATTTTTTATCACTTTTGATAAAATAATCGTATATTGTTATGCTCGTTACCTTTTACCATAAAGGTGGGAGGGGGCGAAGGGTAAATGTCTGCTAGAAACTACTATTTTGATCATTTGGCTAATTATGTATTTAGTATACGGTGATTGGACGAGAAAGAACACGCCCCAGCTTAGATTTGTAAGATTTTCAATTTATCGTTTATCCAATTAGAGAATTAGAAAGAGAACAAACATACTTAATATGTAAATACTGTATATATATATATATAAATATATAGCACACATCAAATTATCAACACTTATTCAACTATGAGCAAAAGTTTTATTGCTCACTGAACAACCACTGAATTTTAATTAAATTCTATCATTCGGGATGTTTGAAAGTTTTGAGCATAAAACCTCTGCAAATCATGGAGGCTACCATTGCATGTGTGGAATTTTAAAAATGCGTACTGGAGAATAAATTAATAAATTATGTGATAGGTAGTAGACGATATCTTGATGAAAAGGTAACATTTTCTTTCATCTTAAAAATGTCTGTATTTGTACATAAATACTTACCAATGAATTGCTAGCCAAGAAACGTGACGAAGCGAAACCTTCCATACTGTGCTTTTGATTTGGATAACGGAATTGCTCCGTTTAATAAGAATTCTAAAACCTTCCTGTCCGCTAGTTCCTCAATCGGTGTTAAAAACATTTTTCTTTCATTTAGAGTATGCTGTTACGGTCACAGCAAGTTCTCGTCTTTTTTTATATTTCACTAGTACATCTCACACATTCAGGTAGGTACTTCATATAATACTACATCATGTAATACTGCATTCACCATTAATTTCTATAAGCTATCTATAAGCCTCCTAGGTATAAGGGAAAATGGTGACTAGCGATATATTTTAATAGTTTATCTAAACTTTCAATCGCATGTTTTTGTTGTACTTTCATTCTCCTAGTTATAGTAATGACTCAAATTTACACTGCTTTTTTGTTATAGCTTCGCTTCGAATGGAACATCGGACGAAACGAGGTGAAACTATTTTCCACTTCCTTATAGTGTAATGCTAAATGTGCACTTCTTGCTATGCTTTCAAAATATCTTTGTAGTGTGCACACCACGGCAGATGTACCCTAATTATCAAACTCCGGGTTTCTTAAACTTCTTTATTTTTCAAGCTGGATACTTGGTCCTTGCAAACTGCGACACGAATGTGTCTATTTTTAATACATTTCTCGGTGCTATCGATCTACCGCAATTTTTTTTTTATTATAAAACTAAGTGTTTTTATAATTTCTTTTCCGAAAAAGGTTCGGTAAAAAGGTAAAAAAAAACAAACATAAAAGCCCTGGGGACGAGGTTGAATTTTTTCACAAAGTGTGTTGACACAAGTAAATTAATTTTAGGGTTGTTGTCAAGAAGTGGTATATGTCCAAAACCAATTGAAAATTTTTATGTAAAAGACGCTAGATTAAATTTTTACGGTACGAGTTATACATTGCCGGGGGATGAAAAACCAGATTGTAATCGAAATGAATGTACCGGAGATGACGAGTGTTCTGGTGACCAAAAATGTTGCACGAATCACTGTGGTGCCTCTATTTGTACGGAAGCTGGTATGTTTACAATATTTTATTTGTAAACTGACGTTAAAGGGTATATCCTATATGCTGTTTGCTGTTTTAGAAGTCATGTGAATTTACTTTCTGCTATATATCTTAATTACGCTTTTCATAGTTGTCACGTGATCTGCAGTCACGTGACAGCTATGAAAGGCGTAATCCGTGGTACTGTCAATATTTTAATACAGGAGAGATCTGGTTTATGTCTACAAAAGTATTTTCTTTCTCAGTAATGCTTAATTATTGATTTATTTTTTAGTGAGAGACCCGCATCCTTGTGAGGTACTTCAATATTTTCCATTTATCTATATAGTTATTACGATATTCAAGTTTTTGTAAACATTGACAATAAACTGCTTATTATTTGTCCTCTTAGTCAGCAAGATACAATCAGTGTTACTCAGAGAGAATTTTTATGAATAACTGTCATTTGTGTTGTCGTCCAAATGCGTCAGCGATTATTTTTTGAGATGATAATACATTAACAACCTGATGTATTCTCTGCAATAAATATTGCACACTATCAAAAATAGGTTACGCTAATTTCTCTGCTATCCATTTGCGTTCATGCTATCTCTATCTTATTTTTTGTACAGTCATGTGAGCAATATTTGGCAACGTTTTTTCAGACAGAAATAGTTGTAGCAAGTCATTTTTTAAAGTTGTATATTTTTTTATTCCAGCTATTTCCTTGTCCAGCAACAAAAATTTGCAAAATAGAACGCGTTCGTTGCATAGATCCAGTATGTCCAGATTTGTATGCTATTTCAAGACCGATTTGCGTCCCGGGTGGACCGTTATACGGTATGTCGAGTTTTGATGTTTTGCTTCCTCTTGAGAGAGAGACCAAACCATCCTCAGGGCTCTTCTACGCTTATGATATTGTGAAGGGACGGCCCGTCAAAATATGATAGGCGTAGAAGAGCTCTGGGGACGAGGTTGAGATCAAATTTAATTTTATGTGATCTTTTTTGTGCCTTCTTTTTGCTCCGGCCATTTTTGTATATATTACAAGATATTTTAACCTGTAACATTTATATAACGGCGAAATATACCTATAACCTATAACTTATAACCTAACCTTATGTCTCAAATTTTGTGCAACCAAGTGCTTCAGAGTAAATTGTAATGTATCAGCCTAAAAAGATATATGTGATGTTGTTTAAGAAGTCATCTTTCCGATGAAAATCTGAAGGGCTTGTTAAGTTTTTGGATTTGGACGGACCCTAAACGTTCTATTGTCAATGAAGCGCTGAACAGAAGAAAATAATATACAGCTTCGCCGCTAGGGCTTCTTGCGCTTTGTGTCGTAATAAAATTTTCACGTATTGGAGTTAAACTTAAAATGACTTATTTTTATTTTTATATTTTAGAGATCGGAAAAAGATGTAAGTTATACTTTTTCTTATTCTCTTCTCTTTTAAATTCTTTCTTTTTTTATTTTATAATATATACGACTTCTCACTATAATTTTAGCGCGTATACCTCGACCAAATATACTTGCTTATTTGCGACAACGTGCTTTTGAACAATCGAGACGAAGTGAAGAAGTTCGTTTCCAACCTCCTCAATCGTATTACACACCTGAAAAGAAACCGTACATATAATGCACCGAATCGTGTGTGTGTGTAGCCAAGACACGAAATGATGTAGTTAGAGAAGACAAACACTCTACGCAATTCACAAACACGTGTTTAACATACTCGTTTCCAGGGCTTTTTCCATTTTTTATGTATCCTGGAAAAATGAGGTTGGTAGACATTAATTTGACGGGTATATTTTATTAAAGCAAGTTTAGTTCAAAAAATCTATTATAAAATATTCGAAGAACATGTTAAATATTAAATTATAGTGATGTAACAACATGCACGAAACTGTAAATTATTTCGTATATCATGCAACTGTTTTGTTAAAGTAAATATATTTTGTATTATAGATATTATGCGTAAGTATAAAAAGATAAAAATAATATTTTCTTTGTGTTGTGGCCTGATCAAAATTGATGTTAATTGTGTGGTCACGAGGTGGTTTCAAAGATGATAGGTTAAACTGGTGAAAACTAACCTAATCATGAAATTGTTTGAGTTTTACACGGTAGAGATATTATTGCTTTTAGCCCATGAGTAAATGTTAAGTTTAAAGGTTGGTAATAATTGGTAACCAGACAATGTATCTGGCTCACTTTGAATGAGCCAGTGATTGTATTGTCGCAACGTTAGATGGCATAATATCAGTAAATTTTCAAAAATAAACATCCATATGCTTACCACTAATAATTGACAAAAAATTGAGTGACATTTGAAACGACCTTTTGTCTTGTGCGTGTTGGAGGAAAGTTATGTGTATTTCTTAATTATGAATTATTTCTGTGTTGTTTACAATCCATGCAATATGAAATTGTTGGAAATCATTTTTTATTTCTTTTTTATGTACATGACAGTTGAGTCGAGCGTATATTATCAGAACAATAACTTATAGACAAAAGAGAGGAAGGGGCAACTTCGTCACCAGGGCTCTTTTTCTTTTTCTGACAATCTCGGACAGGGAGAAGAAATAAAATTTCTTCTCGCTGGAGGAGACGAAATTTAAATTTTTTAAAAAATTTAGTGCTATCTACAATCCCGGACAAAATATTTGGAACTTTTGAGAAAAATTTACTTCTGGGCCCCCCCTTCTCCCTATTTCAATGTTGTCGGACTGTGAACCGGTCATACGGCACCTTGCAACATTGAAAAAGGGGAAAGGAGATGTGGGCTGGTAAAAATATGTAAAATGTGAAAAGTTCCAATATATTTTGCCCAGGATTGTAGCAAATATATTTCAGTCACAAATCAAGTACCTCCGTGACACTACTTTTAAAATTTAATAGAATGTCGTGTTCGCAAAGATAAACACGGTTCAATCCTTCAATTTCAGCTTTTGCGCCTTTGTTTAATGACAGCCAGCAAGTGACGTTTGACTACAGTTAAATACATTTTGCTTTTTTGATTAATTTATTAGCGGCGAAAAGGTTGTTGGTCGCTCCGTAATAACGGCTAAGGGGCCAAGAGACCCTAGGGACGAGGATGGATATTCACCAATATTTACCCTAGAATCTGAACGTGCATCAATCAATAATCTATAGCCAATAAAAGCGGCAAATAGTAATTCAAAAAAATGTATTTTCACATATTTAACCAGCTTATTACAAATACCCTTTTGCTTGATCAGGAGATTTCTTGGAAGCATCTGATGATGAATTATCGTCAGACGGTACGATCTATAATGAAATTCGTAAACATTTGTTTTGGGTTTATGTTTAAAGAGATCTTGAGACGGAAATAAAGGTCATGTTTTACATATATTTTTCATAACAAACTCTGTGTCTGATACAACCTCGACCCCAGGGTATCTTGTATCTTTTTGACATCGGGACGGAGATACAAAAATGTTCGTATCGCAGTCACAAAAGTCAGAAAGACACAAGATGCCCTGGGGTCTGATAAGACTTTAGTAGCTGTTGCTTCACTTCGCCTTATTTTTTAGAATAAATTGTTACTCGGTTCAAAATAAGGATAACATCAGATTTCCCATTAATATATAAAAGATTTTTCACCCCTAGCAAGGCTACAAGCAACTGATACAGGCTGCGAGAAGATCAGTAGAGTTTCAGGCAAACACTAACCGCCTGGGTGGCGGGCGTTACAAAAAAAGGAAAAAAGAAGTGTCGTTTAGAGAGATGAAGATTTGTAGAAGATTTGAAAAATTGAAGGCTATAAGAGTCTGGAAAACAAGATAAAGGTAGTGAATTCCAGAGAAGAAAGATTCAAAAAAATGCTGGTTAAATAAAAATTGCTCTTACAGGATGGAACAGACATATGGTGTAAGGGTTTGCATTGGAAGAGAGTCTACAATCAAGGACAAAATAAAATGAAACAGCACTGCTAATTTCAAATTTAGTCGCCACAAGTGATCACATTGGTTGTTTCTATATTGGATCTTAGGTTATTTGGTTAAATCCGTACTGAAACATGCTAATTGTTGCTGACATCAGCACGACTATTTTTTTTACGAATTTCGTGACCTTCGTGGGCCACGACGTAGATTATTATGTTGTAAGGGCGCCCTAAAGAATGCTACTAGCGAATTTCACACACTCCCTACCTGGTCTACGTGTGCTCAAATGTAGTGGCTTTGCAACCTGCCGGCTGCATAACGATTTCAACCTTTTGTTCGTGTTTGGCAAATGACGACATATACTGCCTTTGTTTCATTAATTTTGACCATGCTTGTTGTTAACTTAACGACAATGTTAGACTGGAGTCTGATGAACGACAATGTTAGACTGGAGTCTGATGAACTACAATGTTAGACTGGAGTCTGATGAACTACAATGTTAGACTGGAGTCTGATGAACGACAATGTTAGACTGGAGTCTGATGAACGACAATGTTAGACTGGAGTCTGATGAACTACAATGTTAGACTGGACTCTGATGAACTATAATGTTGGAATTGACTAATGATTTAAGCTCTGATGAGCATTTACAATAGTAGTATTTGTAAAAGAGTGATAAGGATGCAAATGTTGCGACAATAGAAGAAGAACACCTGTGAAAGCCAACGTTTGTCATTCCAAAAACCTGTAGCAATCTTGCAAATTTATTGCAGTTCCTTTAAACTGGTTGTTTATTAGAAAAGAAACGTGAACACCATCTCTTATATCCCATGTTTAATTATCAAAAATATAATATCATAAAAGCGAACCAAACCCTTTTTTATGAAAATAAAGTAGAGTGACAATTTAAACGGCTTAAGCGCAGCGATAGTAGCTTACCTCTGGCGAGGATAACCAATGGTAATGTTTTAAACACCCTCCATACATAGGAACGGAGTTGGTTTGGAAATAACTGAAACTTTTCGTGTCTCTTTTCTAAATTAAGACTACAGTGTCAGTGGTTGCGTAGAAGGATTCTTACATATAGCTCACAAAAATCTTATTTACTAACCATTGTTTCAATCCATGACTTTTCGCCACTGATCTGGGTAGCGCTTTTATTGGCTGTTTTTATACTCACTAGCTGTGGCGTTGAACTCCAGAGAGAATAAGAACTTTTTAAACTACTTTCAACAGCCTCCTTACTCATCGTTAAAGCAGTTTGAATTGAATTTAGAAGTAATTTGACGTCAAATTGTTATTGCTATGACTATGAGCTACGTGGGTGGGGAGAGGGGCGTTATGCTGTGGCAGGTTTGACGCGGAGTCTAAATCCCAGGACTTTTGTTATAATTATCGAAAATGTGCACCAAATACTTTTTTTAAAAACTTGTTTGCATAAACGACATTGTCAAAACACATAAGCATAATTGTGTGATCAAATCAGTTTTAATAATCGACAATAATACGTCTTTAAGTCGATCCATATGAATTTGTTCCATAACGTCTTCTCTGTCTGTAGCTTTAGATGGGTTCCCATAATCTGTATAAGACCTAAATCATCCAAATATTATTACATAAGTGGTTTTTTTAAGATGTATAAGCTTGCGCGGGTTTGAGTCGTTATTCCTTTGGCGTTATCTTCAATGCTTTGTTGCATATTTTCATTTCCATTCCTACCCGCCGACAGTTACTTAATGTATTACCAGAGGTACGTATAAAAATACTCTATAATTGCTTGTCTATCACACAACCTGGTTCGCTTCATATTGACACAACACAGTGGAACCTTGAGCCAAAAAATTGGTTTCCATTTGAACGATAATGCGCTTTCCGTTTTGCAGAGGTTGTTGCATGTTTCGGCCAAAAACGCTGAAAAAATCTATACTCCAAAAACTGGAAACGTATTAGGCATACCCATTACCCTTCTTCACCCCTCTCTATATATAGACTGTATAAATTAAATTTTATTCGTGCTGGCTTTAATATTTTACCAGAGACATTTCTGGCCTTTTTGCCATTGAGAGGTAGAAATGCGGCAGAAGAAAATAAAACCCAGTAAGACTGAAAACGATTGTAACATTTAAAGCTCAGGGTAAAAGATAAACAGCTTAAAATAGAGAAAACAACCGTCACTACAAAACAATTTATTCTGTTTTTTTTCTTTGTAAAGAATGTTGTTATTTTTGTCTGGCATCTCATCGAAATTGTAAGGTTTTCACAAACAAAACAAACCGAATTGGGATTCAGTTGTAGCTGTACCTCATAGGTTGTAAGGAGAAAAAAATTGTGTATTACAAAAGAAAAGAATGGGCACGGTGAATATATCATTGCGGTGGTAGATAATAATAATAATAATAATAATAATAATAATAATAAATATTTAAAGTGGCTAGCCCAGAATATCACAAAAACCTATAGTTAGTGGATTGTTTCCACTGGAGGCCACTAGAACAAAAAAGAAACAAAAAAATGATAAACCTTAGACTGCCTCAGCTCAACCAAACATAGTAACATATTTTATAATCTGTGAAAATTGAAATTGAAAAGAAAAAGAATTAAAAACAAAAATTAAAAAGTGATCTCCATTAGAATTTGCCAAATACATTAGAGATGGAATTCTTAAACGAAGGCAGACTTTCATTACAGGTCACTTGGTCTGGAAGATTATTCCACACTTTTGCAGCTCTAAACGGGAGGGCTTTTTTGCCAAATTCCGTGTTGACCAAGGGAAGTGTGAACCTGTTTTTTGAAGCTCCTCTTGTTTGATTATTGTGGCAGTTTTTTGCCAAAAGGAATTTGGAACGCATGTAATCAGGAGCAATGTGATTCATGGCTTTGAAAACTAATATGGCATCGTTTTTGATGAGTAAATTATTCAGTGAATATTCCTTCTCTTTTCCAAGAAAAGTACGGACACATTTTAATCGTTTTTCTAGTTTTCCCAATCTACCTTGGGTGGCACAAGCCCATGCCGAGGAGCAGTAGTTGAAATATGGCATGACAAGTGCATTAATTTAAAGTTTTTTTGTGTGAGGTGATAAACAAGATGCAATGGTTCTAATTTTAGAATATTTAATTAATATTTTTCTATTTATGTCATTAATGTGCTCTTCCCATTGCATTTTTTGATCAAATGTTACCCCGAGATATTTAACTTTTTCGCTCCTCTTCAAAGAAATACCCATATAGTTGATAGTTTTGTTCTCAACTTTTTTTAACTGGCTGTGGTTGCCAAAAAAGATTGTTTCAGTTTTGTCCGTATCAATAGTCATTTTCTTATTATTCAGCCAGAGGTCGACTTGCGAAAGTTCTAACTCGACCTGCGAGACAAGGATATCCAAGTTTTTATGGGATGAAATAATTATTGTATCATCTGCATATAGATGGTGGTAGTTTGAATTGATGACAGATTTTAAGTCATCAATATACAAAAGAAAAGGTAGGGGGCCCAACACAGATCCCTGCGGCACCACAAAAGCGTCTTCATGAAGCAGATCTGATCTTGTGTCGTTTACAAGAGTCAGCTGCATTCGGCCCGTTAAGTAGGACTCGAACCAGTCAAAGGCAGCATCTCTGATGCCAAAACACCATAGCTTTTTTAACAAAATTTTATGATCAACAGTGTCAAAAGCTTTTTTAAGGTCAATGAGCACAGCACAAACAAAGTTATGTTGGTCGAGCTCAGTAAGAATAAAATCAGAGACATCGACTACTGCAGTTTCTGTGGAAAAGAGTTTTCAAAATCCGGACTGTCTGTGATTTAGGAAGTTGTGCTCAGAAATAAAATGAGACATTTGCTCATGCACTAACTTTTGAAAACTTTTCATAGGAATTGGCAGAATGGAGATAGGCCGATAATTAGTAGGATCTGTTTTATTGCCACTTTTAAAAGTAGGCGAGACCCTTTTAATCTTCCAACGTTTAGGTACATAACCAGTAAATAAAGATTTGTTGACAAGACTTGATAAATAAATACTTAAAACTGACGAACCTGCTTTTAGCAGTCGCGAACCAATTCCGTCCAAGCCTGTAGCTTTATTAAGTGTTGGTGAACTAATTATTTTTTCGACACCTTTGGTCTCAATAGGAGCCCACCGAAAATCATGTCTGCTAAGGTGGATTAACATTAGTAGTGCTAGAAGAAAATTTTGAGGCTAGTTTAGCACCAACACTGACAAAAAATGAATTGAATGTGTTTGAAATTTGTTTTGGGTGAGATGATTCTGTACCATCTTTTTGGACTACTCGTTTTATTGAGGTAGTATTGCCTGGCTTATCCGTTTTTGAAAGTCCTGCAAAACGTCATTATAGTACTCGTTTTTGAGTCGATTTTTGAGACCTACTACCTGGTTCCTCTTTTGTTTGAAAGCTTCCCAGTCTATGATGGATTTTGTTTTTGACGCTTTCCGTTTTAATAAGTCTCTTTCTTTGATGGCTATTATTAATTCATCAGTGACCCATGCCTCAACACGGCCGGAAAATCTATGTGTTTTGAAAGGGGCATGTTTGTCAGCCACTGTTTTAACATTTTTATTCAGTTTCTCACATTCAAGGTCATCATAATTATTAAAATATGACCAGTCTAAATTCCTGAGGTCCTTTAGAAAAGCCTCTTCACCAAAGTTCTTGTAGCTACGAACCTTGATAGTTTTAGGTTCAAATTTTGGCCTTTTGAATTTTCTGATCACATAAACTAAATTGTGATCACTGATGCCTAAATCCATGACACCAGTTTTAGAAATACAAGAACTGTTAGAAAGAATCAATTCAATAAGAGTGCTACTATTTTATGTAACACGAGTTGGCTCCGTAATATGTTGTTTTAGGAAAAGTGTGGAGCCTAATTCCTTTATTTTGGAGGAAAGAGCATATTTTGAAAGCATGTCACAGTTAAAATAAAGTTGATAAAGATAAAGTCGTTAAGTACATCCCTTTACACTTGTCAAAGATTGTGTCCATGTTTTTAAAATTGACTGGTTCACGCAAGGAAGTAGAAGTGATTGGAAAATACATCAACTGATAATACTAATACTACGGATTAGAAATACCATGTTAATATCGCATTAGGTGATCAAGAAAACTGTAGCTTGGTTTTCAAAGAAATCATTCGATAATTGAAGAACATGAAAGTGTTAATGAAAGTGTTAATAATTGAAGAACATGAAATGAAATATTAAGTTTTTAACTTTCATTTTAAAATTCTTACTTGTCATTTTTATAGAGGGAAATTCAGGGAAAATAGCCGTCCAAAAAGCTGAAAAAATTGTCTGCTTCAAGAAGGTGCTTTTGCAGAGGTTTTTGTTATAAGAGTTTTTAACGAAATTGTGAGAGACAAAGTTTTTTTTATTCGTCTTCAAGAGGATATCAACGGGGTTTCACTGTATTGAAGTGCTCTGGAGTGGAATAACAAATCGAATGATATGCTTGCTATCACTTTCTTAGTTTTTAAAGAGCAAATGACCAACAGAAATGTACGCTTCAACGCAACTAGCTTATGTGATAGGGCTAAACAATGTGTTAAAAATTGCGACATATACAAATTAACACGGCATAAGTTAGATAACTAAGTTAATTCGAAATAATAAAAACGTTTTTTTTCCTTTTCATAGCTTTCAAGAACTTTCTTCATCGCTAAATGTCTATGAGTGAGTATTGAAATCTGCCGGAGTGAGTTAAGTTTCAAGAACGCTCCCTATAAACTCTCCACAGGCTGTTAACAATTAACATAACATAACATTAGGGTTAACAAAACAATTAAGTTAAAGTTAAAAACTTTTATGCAAACAATAATACAAAGAGAATACATTACGGGTGAGCCAACAATAGCAGAAATGGAGTTGGGGTCAAGGTTATTAACAATAGGGTTGGGAGGGGCAAGGTCAGTAATTCAAGCACAACTATATTGAAATGACCTATAATGAAGATTTTAATGCTGGTGTATTAAAGATCAGTGCGTTCTTTTTGTTGGAAAAAAAGTGTGAAAATTGACTCCATCCAATCCAAGACCAGTACCTGACATAACAAAACTATTTCTAAAAAATCAGGGAGACAGATATATAAGTCAGATATATAAGTCAAAGCAAGCCTAGCTAGCTATAAAAAATGGAATCAAGTTTTGTGAGTAAATTGAACATTGATGCAAAGAAGAAAAAAAGAAAAGAATATTTCCAGAATAAACTGCAAGATGTTCGTATAGTTAAATGTTATTATTCTTTAAGTATTTTATATAGTAATATGCTAACTGTGTGATTTTTTGAACAATTTTCTAGCTGTAATGAGCTAGCTATAGCTAGATGATGAGTTGCAGCGCGCAACATATAGTTGTTTGGATTTTGCGTCTAACCGCCACCGTATTAAATCGATTGTTTTTAACGTTTGCAATGTCTGTAGAAGGCAGTACTTTAAAGGGAATATAGCATGTTTTATAAATATTTGCATATAAAAACTTCATATAGCACGAAACAATAATTCAGCATTAATATATCTTAAAAAGTAATTCTTACGCACAATATTGTTCTTGTGAGGGAAATTGGGGAGATGGCACACTGTGTGGGCCGTTGGATGTTGCCGGGAGTTGTCTAGTAGAGCGTGGGCCCTACTAATTGGGTCTGCATTGCTCAAAATGAGCATTAAATACTCTAGGACACTCCATCTAAGCCATGGCCCCTCCTGGGGAAATAATAGACAGGGTATATCCCTCGATATTTGTGAGGCTAGCCATGTAAAATATGCACATCTATCTATCTATCTATCTTCACACACACCGCATGCAAAGTTTGTTCGTTTTGTTCTTAAACCTATTAATAATTTATAATAAAAACTTAGATTTATTTTATACAATTTAACCCCCGTCGATATATTTTAAAAACATTTATGCTCAAAAACTTTTTTTCGATATTTCTTAAAATGGCGTGGTGTGCTGCTGTAGGTTGTACTAATCATACGGCTAATAATCCCGAGAAAGTTCAGTTTTTTAAATTGCCATCAAATGTAGATACGCGCAAAAAGTGGATACATGCTTTGCGGAGAAAAAATTTAATTTACAAACTTTGTTTGTTCAAAACATTTTGAAGAAAAATGCTTTGATCCAAGTTGGGACATGCAACACCAGATATTCCCGCAAAAAATCCCGAGAATGCTGTTAAAAAATGCCTTCCCAACAATATTTTGTTTTCAAGAGCAACCAAAGGAAAGAAAGGCCTCAGTTCGAGGGGCCCAATGCAGAGAGAAGGTAATTTATAGATATTTGTTAATAGGAGTCACATGTCGAGCATATACTCCATGTTATCTAAAATTTTAGGTCATAGAAACTGCCGTAGTGATGGAATTGCATGAAGAAGAAGTGGAAGCTAGCAACACATGTGGAACACAAACTGATTCTCCTATTGTCGTTAGTAAACCAAAAGTTGTCTTGCGATCTATTGGTACCCAGACTTCTCCAATTAGTGTCAGAAATATGGGGTATCAAGTTAATATGCGACCTCGACACAGAAGTCAATGTGTACAAGTAACGCCAGATACAACAAACATTCACTGTCAAACACGTCTTGACGGTAATTTAAATTCATTCCTTATAATTTTGTTTAGAATCAATCATATCGTTATTAAATTTTGTTTCTTTTTTCCTAGACCAAGGCGACTGGGACAAAGACGACGATGTTGATGATGATGAAAATGTTGATGATGATGAAACTGATGATGATAATTACGAGTTTGATGATGATTGTGACGACGATAACATTGTCCCCAAACTTAATAGTACCACTATTGAAAAAATGAGAGACCTGACTCCAAAATTCTTCACCAACATGCTGGGATTATCTTCAATAACAAGCAGCAACAAGAGTTGTATAGACAACGTAGACGAAGATGATGAGACAAATGAAGAAGAATTGCACGATGTATCATTCAACGATTCGTGGTTGAAAAAGTCAGAAGAGCGGTAAGAATCAAAATTTCGCACAAAACATGAATCTGTTGCGTTATATATACTCTATGCTTGATATTGATTTTCACTTAACATAGCTGTGACAAGACTGATCCTACGTACGAGCCAGACGTTGAAGAAGATTCCGAGAAGATTAATCTAGTAATTCCCGTGCAAAAGAAAGAGCGAACTTTCTTGGTGTTTGAATCCTGCCTAAAGTCACTTTTTAAGTACTGTCCAAAATGCGGCGTAGGACTGGATTCAACTATGACTACGGAAGTCCCAATTACTGGTAAGAGTGTACGGTACATAATATTTTGGCAGTGCAAGAAATATCTTTTAACTGGTTGACATTATTCCCGCCTAGGTACACAGTTAAAACTCAAATTTAATTGCATGAATGGCTGTGATTCATCTTGGGTATCACAACCTGAAATGCAAAGTACACGAGGATTAGGAAATTTGTCCATAATGTCAGCGATCGAGATGGCTGGATTACAATTTAACAAAATGAAACGGTAGGTTACGAAAGCTGAAATCATCCCTCAGCCTCGCTGTTTAATATGTTACTAACAGTAAAACTTCGTCCATCCTAGATTCGCAAAAGTATTAAACTTAAAATTTCTGGACAGCAGCACTTATTACCGTCTACGAGGTGACTATGTTTTTCCAGAGATAGATAAAGCATGGAGAAAACATAAGTCTAAACTTATTGACGATATAAAGCAAGAGGAACGCAAGTTTATGAGAAGTTCAAATCTATTGTTCTTCAAAGACAAGTTGTCGCTGATCTTTCCCACATGACCCGATTGGTCTATACCACATTGTTGGAAGTATTTCATAGTGTCAAAATCCGCTATCTCCCCAAATCCATTTTTTTCAAAATGGAAAAGATGATTGCGGGTACTCAGTTAGCCATTTTGGATCATAACTTAAATGTGGATAGAGAACAGGTACGAATACGTCTTACTTTTTTGTTTTAATTACGTGCAGCAAATATATAATCTGAAAACTAATCGTTTAGGAGACATCTAAAAAAGCTGAAAAAGAGGGCAATGTGAAACCAATTTTTCGCATTTCCTATAGCAAACCAACAAAACGTTTTGTCGCCAAAAAGGAGAAAGTTGCAAAAGATTATAATTACCTTGTTGACATACTCGGTAATATAATCACACGAGTGGAAGAAAATAGAAAGGTAACCACGGAAAAGCGCAGCAAACGTAAGCTCAGTTTGACTGTAGCACCATCTGAGAGAGAAGACCGTGAAGTTATCATTGAGCAATCAACTAAGTATAGCAGATTAAAACTGTAGTGACTTTTTATTTTTTTAGCTTATATAATTATTTACATACTATTTTCATACATATATTATTTACATGGATATTTTACACGTATACTAATGAACGGTTTAGTCGCTTTCGTCTTTGTGAGCTGCAAATTGCCGCACCATTTCAATCTCGGGAACATTCGTTCCTCCCTCTCTAAACCCAGTGTAATTACCACTTTCAGAAGGGAAGGCTGTTCTTATCTTAGCAACGACACAAGCAGGAATGACTCTACGCACACCTCGTCCCAACCTAGTATGGATGAACCAACTAAACTGCCTGTACGATGCGTAGCGATATGATCTAAAATAGGTTATATATTTCATTTATGGATAATATAATATATTACATGTTCTTATATAACTCTACTTACTGGCTAGGTACGTTATCCCTATCACATGGTAACGATGCATTTTCCCTGTCATATAACGATACCAAAGCAGTCCACAGAACACCCCTGTCCAGCATCACGTTTGAAAAGCTATCGTGCTCAGTGATACATCTGCAATCTAAAAAAGGTTTGGGTACTAGATTGTATGTGTAATTGTTTCACTGTTTATTTTGTAAATAGAAATAAACTGAAGCAAACCGTCTAATTTGAAATATTTTATTTTGTCTATCTCGTGGCAGCATATGCGCTCTCTTTCCGTATCCATTATGACGCAGTGCCCACAAGTACACCAGCCATCGACACCAGCTTTCCTATCTCCCTCCGCTGTAATAGCTCGCAAGTTCGCATCATCCAAAGAAATATCAGAATATTCTTCAGGTTCAGAATGTTCTTCATTATCCTGAAATTCTGGTTCAAACTGAAAACCAAGTACCGTTGGTTGATCCATGATAAAATTTAATATGAATGTTTGTTATTTACTTTCTCAAAACATTACATATTTTTTCTAAAAAGAACCTTCTGCTTTTACGGGGGCTCACTTTTTTTTCTATACAATTGCTTACATAAGTCGCATAAATACGCATACTAATGTGATTGTCCAGATCTCTGACCCCGTTAAAACGACCTCGTTGAAGAAGGCGACTGTAATGTAAACATGTGAAACTTTTTTATGTTTTTTTTTTTTTTTGTTTATCTTCAAAACATAAGAACTAGATATTCTTTTATGACTTTGGAAAGTGGTTTATATAAAAATTAGTTGTTGTAAATTAGTTAAAAAACTAATTAACAACAGACAATTTATTTAACATTAGTAGGCTGTTTAGTCAGAAAGTCGGACGACACATTAAGCAAGTGGATCTGAACAGCCTTGGCAGTTTTTTGCCGTCGCGAAATGAAACCGCGCCAGCAATTGCAACGGCAATTGCCCATTGCCGACGCTAATTTCGAGGGCTGAATAAGTTGTATCTTATTATTATTAACGTTTCCTGAAAATTTGAAAGAAATTGATACGAAGGAAGCTAAAAAACTGGAGAAAACACGCTTTCGTCTCTAACAAACTCTTATAAAAACATGTTTTTTACCTCTTCTTTTCCGATACTGTAAAACGATGGAGAGCCGTAGGAACGCATGTACAATTGAATTGTCGTAAAGGTGTATTCCAGCTTTTCTTAGATCGTTTATTCCTTAAAACTATAAATTAAAGAAAATAGTCAATGTTCTTTATGTGGTCCTTTTTTTATTGCCTGTAAAGATGCGCGCGCATATACGGAACTTTGTAAACTTTCGCAACTCATCTATAGCTAGATGAGTTGCAAATGTTTACAAAGTTATGCCCATAATGAGCACGCATCCTAACAGGCAAGAAAAGAAGCACCATATAGGCTAAATTGTCTTTTTAAGCTAATTTATAGATTTTTAGCAATAAAGATTGAAAATGTATTCTCCTGGTTGGAATGCCACTTTCGGTTGAGGGAAAAACAAACTTTTTATGGTCAAACTCTCATACAAGAAGCTTTGATTAAATAATAACTACAAGAATCCAAAGTAAAGCTAAATTAGCAAAAACTCACCTAAAACTACACAATATGTCGGTTTGAAGTTAGAAAACAAAATTTTTAAGAAATTCACCCCGATTTATAAAGAGCTTACCACATGAACGACTTGTTTTCCCTCAAATTATAATGGCTACCCTAAAAAAAATGCGTACCCGTAGTTGGTTAAAAAGTATTATGTGATATTTGCTGACCGGGGGAATTGGAATTGTTTTTCTTAACTATTATCTTCTCTGTTTAAGAGCAGACTCTTTACCGATTTTAGTGTCAGTTTTTTTTACTTAATATTTTCGATTGTTGCCGTCTGTTGTTTATATTTTTTGCCTGTGCATATTGCGTGCGCATATCTATTGTTTTTGATGCAAAATCAAAACATTACGTCACACCACAACTTATACAATTTGCAAACAAGAAAAACTTTTAAATATGCTGTTACAGTATATATACTTAGTGTATACCGTCCTTATTATGTGATTATCTAAACAAATGGCTCACCACATAACTTCATCATTTTGACTATAAGGCATCCCTTAAACCACTTTGCAAAATTGCTGGTGAATGAGGCTGGTGCTGGTGAAATTTCCTAGTTCAGTGCTTTTAAGGCCTATTTTAGGATTAAAGTGGTTGCAATATTTGGCGACTTGTCTCAGATGTAGCTAATGGCTGCTTCAAGCAAAGAGGATCTGTGGAGGAGAACACATGTGGCGATATTTTTTTTTTCTTAAAAATATTCTCCTGCCTGTCTAATTTCATAATAATATATATAAGTTTGTTTTGTTTTTAATAAATGATTACAAAGATAACAATTGATTAATGTAATACTCCCATCATGCCAAAAAATTCTCATCAGAAAGCTACCCTATGATGTTAAGGCTGCCTGTTCTGCAAAGTACAGAATATTCAGTACCAGTGAAATTGGTAATATGGTATAAATCCTAGACTTTAGGCTAAGAATATCATGTCATAGCCTTCCAGTGGTACCAGTAAACACAGAGATTTAGCAAGAAAAATGAAAACACGTAATTTATACATTCACGTAATACAGACGGCATACGCTTAGTCCAAGAGCTCATGACGAAATCATTTAACCCATAAGGTACAGAAGGTTTGACCTGATGTATCAATTGTGTTTGGGGCTCTTGAATTATCCCAAATTGGGCATGTTTTCACCCCATCGGTTACAAATCTTGCTAAAAATATTCTTATGAGCTAAGTATTTAAAATTTAGAAAAACTTACCAAATTATAAGGGGCAAAGTGTAGGTCAGACGCTCGCGAATCACAGGGTAACTATGCTGTGTTATATTTTAAATGCTAATGTATAGCTTTTATTCCTTGGTCGCATCGTGTTTTGTATTTTGATAGAAGAAGTAACTTAAAATTTAGCTTTGTTGATAAAACCATGTTTATTTAACAAAGGGTTTATAAACCTGCAAACAGCCATATTAAAATGTATACAATCAAAATAAGCGGTGGAATTATTGATTCAATGTTGTTTCTAGCGGAATACTTATAGGGAAATGCAAATTCTGGCTTTAAGAGTGTGAGTTTTGAAATATTTTGCTTTTAACTGTTTAAATAAGCGATTTGCCTCTTAAGTAGGATGTAATTGACACCTAATTAGGAGGTATAGTTTACAGCATATTGAAAGTTTTCCCTAACTGATTTGTACTAAACTAACTGTTCTGTCCTGGTTGTAAGCGCCATCCTGATTTGAAACACTTCCCCCATCCTACTTGTAAACGGGACTGAACTTTTTAATCGGGTCAGTAAAAACGCATCCATTTGTAAGCTGTATGTCCAGTTTTTAAACATTTAATTTTCATGAAAACTAATTTTCCAGAAGTTGGCAGTTTTATATACATGTTTATAATGCACACATTTTTAGGCAAAGGAAGAGTATGAATCCAGCAAAAGAAAGAGGGAGTTGGAAGAATCTAGGGGTGACTCAAAATGGATGTTACCTTCTGTTAATGAAAGATTGGAGACTGTAAGTGATCACACATAGACATACTTTTACGATGACCGTTACACGGAACTGTGTATGCATTGTTTTAAATAAAGTGAAACTGGTAATTTCTAATAGATCAAATAAATAAAGATTTCTGTAAGTTTCAAAATTTTGGTGGTGTACACTAAGTTACTTCAATTTAGCCACTAAACATTAAACCAAAGTATTGTGAAAACCCAAAGCTCATGTGTGTATGAAAAGCTTCTTATCTTGTTGTTTTGCAGTCTTTTTTGTAATATATTTATTTGTGAAAAATATTAAATATATATTTAAACAATTTAGGCCCACTCAAAAAGCAAGTGCGTTCGCACAGGCACTTCCCTATATGCAACACCCCAACAAAATTTATAAACAGGATTAAAGTGATTCTTAATAATTGTTGAAAAAATCCACTAATATTTTACATAGATCAAAATCGCATGTATAATCGCACTCACACAAATGAATCATGTGCAATTTAGCACTGGCAGCAGCATATGCTCCCAACCGGGACTGTGGCTTGTATACTTAACATGATGCTTAGTATAAAATTTGTTAAACATTTTCAGCCTCAATATGCTCTATGTAAGTTTTATGCTTATAAAAAAGTGTTGACCATGACAAAATGTGGTTGTCATTTAATTTAATGTACTAATCATACTTTCAATTCTTTTTGTGGTGCATATTTTTTAGGAATCAGACTCAAAAAAGAAAAAGAAAAGCAAACACAAGAAAAAATCCAAAAAACATAAACACAAAAAGGTACTTTGCTTTTTTCATTTTTTTTGCAATATCTTATCTTGACTGTTAATATTGGCACAACTAATGTATTAGTTGACCTCAATTGCTAATATATAAAAGCTGATTGAAAATGTTGAGTTTGTTTTTAGAAGAGCCATAAAGAAAGTGAATCTTCTGAGGTAAGTACACATTGCTAAATTTGGTTTGACGTCTATGTTATGTAACAAGGACGTCCATGTGGAATTTTTAATTCGGTTAATCAGAATGTACATCTGACAGTTTTTAAACTTTATGACAGTTTTCAATCTAAATTGGATTATCCAGTAGTAGTTTAGTTTTCATTCCTATGTATTCTATGTATTCCTATGTATTCTCTCCCCCCCCTGTATTTAAATTTAATAAAAATACAAGCCTCTTAATGACACTTAACCCTATTTAATCCAGGTTGGGGCAGATTCTAAATTTTTTTAATAACTCTTCTTTTCTGTGCTACATGGCTATGATACTTGTTAAAAGCTCATATGGATGTCTCACCTTAAACAAACATGTATCTTAGTATCTTATACTAGTTACTAAAAGAACAATAATATCACAATATTAACAATACTTACTGAGTTTTTGTATTTATCTATAAGACACATGTATCCGAAATGTTTAGGTCCTATACCTCTCAAAGCCGTAGATTTTTACAATGAAACGACCCCTTAAATTTATATAAAATCCCTATAATCAGGAAAATATATTATTTTTCGTTAGTATTATATATCCCAAAAACATATTTTTTGCCATTAAATCCTTTAAAGGTATTATTTAAATAATATCCATTAAACACAATCGTATAGACCTTAATATCCCCGTAATTTGTTTCAAACGTACCAAAACATAAAATAAATAAAAAGTGATATGCTTACATATCACTTTTTATTTATTTCATATTGTGATATAACGTAGGTTAGGAATACATAAGGCACAGTGTGGACATAGATTGCTAACCTACATTCTTTTTTTTCAAGAATAAATAATCGCAACATGCTGGATTATATTTTCTAATAAAAATAACAGTCAATGAACTTATACCTATATATTTAGTTTATTAGTTGATGCGATTACAGGGCTTGAAATCCGACCCTATTTCGGGCGAGTCTTTTTAGACTCGCGTCAGTTATGCTGCGCGAGTCCGCCGAGTCTAAAAAAACTCGCGTAAAAATAAGTTACGCGAGTTTAATTTTATATCCCTGTGGTCTAAGAGCTAGACCGTTGCATCAGGGAAATTGCATGAGACGAGTGCGATCACACACGTACTCGCCCACAGAAGCAACTGCTAACAAGGCGTGTGATACATCGCACACGCTAAAATGTGCTTAAATAGCCGAAAATTTAACGAATAAATTTTAAAAAGTTGATTATCTAGAGCGTAGTTAAGTTGCCATCTACGGCAATGCAAGAAGCATTTAAAAGCTCTATTTGAAAAATCAATCGTCGAAGAACTTCAGCTTCAACTGTATCATTAAATACAGTTTATAACCACTTGTGGGTATATTAAACTATTTTTAAAAACGCTAAAATGTATTTAATTAAATGCCGTGTTTTGCCGTGGTTAAATTAAATGTTTGTTGAACGTTTTAATAATTATTTACGCATTTGAACTAATGTTTTTTTTATTGCATATTATTTTATATATTTTTTATAAGTATAATAATTTTATTATAATTATATATAATTTTATTTGGTAAAGGAATCATTGACAGTTAACAACATTATTAAACCAACTTTAAAAAAGCTAGTTCACTTTCCTGTTTTTGTTCTAAAATTAGGGGGTAGCGAGAACATAAAAAACAAAGATATCTGCAAACATTATTTTTACGGGGTTTATCCGATCTGCGATCGCACGTGTCTACGGACATTGGCTTATGCTTGTTTTAAATAAAAGCTCCTTATTGCTTAAAATATACAACGAAAAGTAAGTAAAAAATGTACAATAGAATATCCTTGAAAAATCTAAATATTTAAGCTCAATTTTCTAAACTTTTAGCGCGAGTACAAATGGACTCGCGTAGCCATGACTACGCGAGTCTCGGCGCGAGTCGGACTCGCGGACTCGCGTCGGATTTCAAGCCCTGCAATACGAAATAGTGCCAGAGGATTTTTTTTTAATGTATACAAATTTTTGATTTTGATCTTTATACCATTCCTTATGTGAAAACATATATTCACAGGTTTTCCATGCTTCTAAAAAATCCTAAAAAAAATAAAAAACACAATCCTCCTAAAAAATCCTAAAATCACCTGACTTTTCAACTTATTTTTTATAACGGTTTTTCTTTTGTGGAATAAACTCCAAAATATTAATATTCTGCATCAGCTGATGTGGAAATAAAATTTGATCAATCCAATTTATCTCCTTGTTCAATTTCTTTGACATCCTTGATTTTTGTGATTTCAATTTCTCCCAAAATCTTCTGAATATTTTATGTGCTTTCCCGGCTAATCGGGAAACGGCTAAAATTCTCCTGAATTCTCCTAAATATCCTAAAAAAATATGCAAAATTAGTGGGAACACTGATTCACTGGACTAAAATTGTTCAACTACCGTCCGGCAGGTATAATGAGTGGTTTTGCTTTCTATTAGGAAAGTGATGAATGGGAAGAGATTGCCACTACTTCAACAGAAACAGAAAAAGTTATCCAGCCAAACTCAAGCGAAGTTAACATTAATGAAACAGCAACCAAAAAGGAAGAAGAAACTTTTGACTTCATACCACAGGCATGTACAGAATATTATCATGTTTAACCAAAGTACTAACAAGTGGAGTGTGAGATAATTATTTCTATGTGGTCAGTTTTTATGTGTTCAATTTGTGTTTGTTGCAGAGAGATGAATGGATGATGTCATCATCTTTATTGGATATTGCAACCAAAACTACCACAGGACGGGAAAATAAAACGAAGAAAAAACAACAAGAAACTCGTAAGAAAGAGGAAGAAGAAAGAGAGGTTTAATTTATATTTGTTGTTGGTTATTTGTATACCTGAATGAGTAAAGATTTATCGTTGTGTGTATTATTTTCAGAAAATTCATGAATCCAGAGAGTTGAATCCATTCTGGAAAAATGGTGGTACTGGTATGCCAGAGGATGAAAGAAAAACAGCTGCTGAGTCAACAAAAAGTTAGACTAGTATCTTATTCCTTATCCCTCTTGTCGTGAAGGAAATATGTGTTAATACTGTAAGCACACATCATTGTGCGTCTAAAAAATAATTGCAAGCTGTTTTATTTGCAAGAGTTTTAGTTTTTATATATTTTACATTAATCGCACAAGTTAATAAACCAAGTTTCTTATATTTTGCTTTATAGATTATCACATTGGTGATGGTGGTCGTAGTTGGATTCACAAAGCATATGAACGTGCTAAGCAGCAAGCAAAAGAAGACGGGATTCCACTGGAAGAAATCGTGGCTAAAAGATGGGGGGTATTTCCAGATTGTTTTTTTTTACATGCACATACATATACATATACTAACTGCTGAAAAAGTTAGCCTAATGTTGTTGTAATTCGATTTAGTCAGCGGAGAAGTTAAACGCACTACTTAAAGCTGCTGATAGAAACACAAGGTAAGCAGAAAACAATTAGAGGTTTTTTGTGATCAAATGAAACTTGATGTTGATATGGTTGATATGGTTGATAACATACTACTTATCCTAAAGGAAGTCTCTTTGACATATCAGGGTGACTCCTTAAATCATTTTTAATCTTATTTTTTACTGATCTTGTAGCATATCACAAATCTTTTGGATGTTATCTCTACTTTTTGATACTTTGTTATAGTGCGTAATTCCCAGAGCTTGGTATATATGTGGCTGAGAATGCTCATCCCAAAACTGCAAAGTCAAATCTGAAATCAGTTTGAAACAAAATTCTTTGTATTTTTAGAATTTATTTGCAACTATCCTGTGTATATACAATTATGTTGTTAAAAAATATGCAAAATGTTGTTTTTTCTTCTCCTGTTTTTAAAACATTTGTTGTGTAGACCGAGCAAGACGGACTCAGGTTGGCGTAAGTTTCCAGTGAAAGAAACTAAGAAGGACCTAGATGAAACTGTTACTAAACAAATTGATGAGTAAGAAAAATATTTTATTCTTCTTTTCAACTTTTTTTTCAAGATATGTAATACCTACTTGCATCGTATTTATAATCAGTATACATGATTATATAGCTCTGTCAAATCAACAAAGCCGCCATCGAATGCACACGAAGAAACCACCAAGCATAGCTCTGAAGAGAATGACAGTAACAGTGAAAGCTGTGAGGATGAGACAACTGAAGTGATAACCAAACCTTTAACAGAGAAGGAGAAAAATGAAATCAATGCAAAAATACTTCGAGCTGAATTAATGGGTGATGACGTAAGATATATATTTGATTTGCTGGTACAATTATTAACTGTCTGTAGACTTACAAGCCCTTACGAAGTAGACTGCTTTTATTGCTGTTTTAGGAACTGGCTGAAACATTGAAACAACGTTTAACATCTGGAAACCAAGTGACTGTTAAGAAAAATAAATCTAAACAAAAAAGTAAAAAGAAAACGGAGAAGACCGAGGAGGAAGATAGTTCTTCGGAAAATGGTGGTGAAGAGGTTATACTGACAAGAAGTGACAAACATGGAAATCTCTATCCAGTGAAATTGAAAACTGATGTTGAAGAATTAAATCAGCGAAAGAAACGAAAAAAGAAAAAGATCGTAATCTTTTAGTTTTTTTTAAATAGAAAAAAAGGAATCGAGATTTAAGGTTCAAAATTATTTTTTAAATATTTATGTGAGGTATTCTCTGTATAAAGTTACTCATAATCTCATAAGATGTTGCTTATGTCATTCGTCCAAACCCTTATTGTAGTTGTAATACTAATTATCATTTTTACCAGGGGCCAACACATGATTCGGATGGGAAGAGGATCAGGTATTTTGAAGACGATGACAATGTTGATCTCAAAACAATGGTAAAATGTTTGTTGGTTGGTGTATGTCACCAAAAACCAAGTTGTTTTCAATTGAAATGCAAGATTTTTGTTGAAACATCGAATTGACAAATTTTTAGGTTGAACAAGAACGCTTGACATCTGTGGCTGATCAACAAGCCATGTTAGGTACTTTAGCTGCAAAGGTATGTTTACCTTATACTACAAGTTAGTATTTTTTAGTTTAAACATTTGACGAGATACCACCACTGGAAATAAAATCTGAAGGTGAACCTTTTCACTATTGTTGTTATAAGAAGCAGTCAAATGATTGTTTTTGGAGGTTTAGGCTAAAATGGTTCTAATTTTTTCTAACTTCTTTAGTCACAAGAAATTCGAATTTCCTTTTTCTTATTGAACTATGCAGCTACGAAAAATTGAATTAATGGTTCCACTTTATTTCTATTTTTGAAAAACGAGGAGCGCTTTTTGTTTTTTGTCAAGAACCATGCCTGGGTTTGGTCCTATTATGTTCCTAAATTTAGGCTTTCATTCTTAAAATTGTTGCTATGGGAATATATATAAGTAAGATTTTTGCTTTAGCATTTAGGAACGTCCATGGGAGATGATTACACGTTAGATGACATGTTCATGACAGCGTCTGCTACTAAAGGGATGTCAACTGCTGCAGAGAAGAGAATCAAAGACAAAGCTTCACAAGGCAAAACTGTTGATGTAAACGGGTCATATACCCAGAATAAAATAAATGGATAGCAATTTTCATTTAAAAACATATTCACAGGTTTTTTTTTGAATCCTTCTCAAATTTTTATTTTAGAACATAGACAAAGAAATTTACAAATTGAAAGTTGTCGATTCTGCTTCGAAAATCCAAAGATAGCCAAACACTTGATCATTGCGATTGGAATAAAGGTAGAGATATTACCCGTGGTTTTGTTTGAGCCGTTGTCATCTTCACACTCGCGTGGCTCGGACTAATGTGATATGAGCATTTTTGTAACTCTAGAATTGATATGGTTTTTCTTATTCTTAGACTTACCTCGCTGTCCCAATTAATGCCTCGTTGACAGAAGGCCATTGTATCATTATTCCTATGAATCACGTGATTGGTCAGACTTACTTGGATGAAGACGTGACACAGGAAGTTAACGTACGACCTTATGTTATCTTGGAGTAAACAACGCTATTAAGAATACAAAAAAATAAAACTACTGCAAAAATCCTGAAATGCTCTTCAATCTTCACAACATTTACTGTCGTATTCTTGTTTATTGTAACTCGAAAAATCTCTAATTTTTTTAAAAACAATTTAACTGTTGTTTAGATTTTCAAAAAAGGCTTGACAAGAATGTTTTCAGACAACGTAAGCGTTCCCTTTTACATCTAATTTCTTTACAATTTCTTCTTTCTTCAGTAATTAGGTCCTAGCTAACGTTTCCATAGCCAACTTACTCGTATAATTGGTAGCAAAATAGTTTTTTCGGTGTACAAATATTATATCTTCATCTGATTTTAACACACCACATTTGATACTTTGGTGTACGCGATTTCGAAATTAGAACACCATTTTGAATTTTTCGTATATTACACTTCACAGATTTTGTTTTTTTGTAAATTTTTTTAAACCATCCCCAACCCAAAGTGATTCGTAAATTTGGGTGATTCGTAAATTACACAATTCGTGGTCTGGGTTCATTCGTGATGCATAAATGGAAACGAAAGAGTGCCAAGCGACAAACCTCTCAAAAGAACCTCCGATTTTTAGCACCCTTTGTATTCACTACCTAGAACGAGGAGGTCAAAGTCTAACTTTCTGCCGCGATAAAAAATTCAAGATGGTATCCTAATTCCAAAGTTGCATAACAACAGTTTTAGTAGGCTATTATTTTTTTTTATTTTTTTTTTTTCAAGGATGAAGACGTCATGTTCTTGGAAACCTGTAAAAATTTAAATCGTCAACATCATTGTATAGTTGAATGCATACCAGTACCTAAAGAGATTGGAGACCTGGCGCCAATATATTTTAAGGTGTTTGCTTTATTTTGTTCTGTAATTAGTGCGTTGATGGTGGTCGTAAAACGTGATGCACAGCTTTTGGCCACAGTTATATTTTAGTGATATTTTCAGCCTATTTTTACTTGTTTTAGAAAGCTATCACAGAAACTGGCTCAGAGTGGAGTCAAAACAAGAAGCTCGTAACAATAGACGCGAAACAAGGTGTTTCAAAAGCGGTGGGTGGTTTCTTCTTTTATTTTACTGCCTTACGTTGGCGATAACAAAATTTTGTGGTTAACTAAACAAATTTTATAATACAATGTTATTCATATACTAGTCGTTAGCCCGTTGAAAGTCCACGGGATCGCCCGTCCTTTATATATCGTATTTCGTGTTTCCGTAACACGATATTTTTCTTGCGCACAAACAGACAGACAGAATAAGGTTATTATTAAAGAGACTAGTCGTCAACCCGTGGATAAATCCACGGGGTCGCCCGTCCTTTATAAATCGCATTTCGTGTTTCCGTGACACCACTTTTTTCTCGCGCACAAATAATAGACAGACGGAATACGGCTATTATTAAAGAGATACTTTTCCACCTTCGTGGTTTGTACTAAAAGAGGAATAAAATTTCATTACAGAGTTAAAATTTGTTTAAACAAGTGAAAAAAACTTTTTTTATTTAAGTTCTAAAGATATACTTATCCAAAAATTTCAACTTATACAATACAGAAGCCAGTCTGTGCTTCATAGACTTTTGCTAAAAGTGGTCGACGAAAGAATACAAAACCAGACAATTTCCTTAGCAAAGCGCGCGAAATTTAAAAAAAAATTAAATTCCTGATATAAAGTTTCGCGGTTAAGAATGTGATTATGATTTCGGATCCGAGAAATACCTCGGCATTAAGTAGACGTAAGGTGCTGCACGTTAAGTTTTAAACTTATCTTTGAAGCACCTAGCTTTGCTTAATTTTATCAAAGTTATCATTTTACTATTGTTGTTTTAAGGTTCCAAAAGGATTACCATATTTCGCAGTAGAGTTTGGTAGAGATGGTGGTTTTGCTCATGTTATCGAAGAGGAAGCAAGTTTTCCTCTATTCTTTGGCAAGGTAGTGTTTTTTTTTATTTAAACTAATACAATTACCAAGTCGGGTAAAAGAATCTTTTTCATAGTTTGCAGGTTTTAATACTCCGCGAAAAAAAAAATACGCCAAAGCAAATAATACCTTCAGAGAAGTAATTCTCATAAATCTCTTCTCGCAAAAAATTACTTCCCTTAACCCTATTCCAACTGGGGGGGGGGACCAAATGGTCCCCCCTACCAGTTTTTGTTGCATAACTTTTTATAGGATTATGATATGGCCCTGAAATTTTCTGACTTTTTCTAAAATTTATTTAGCAATATTTTGCCTTAATTTTTTTTGGAAAAAATTATGCTCATCTTCAGCATTCATTCAATTTATTGAGGTTGGCAAAATCCAAAAAGTATACATATTTTTAATTTGGCTGAAATAAATCATTTTCAATACTTTTACTATTGTTTTAAAATATAGAACGGAAAAACATACTCAAATATGACATTTACTCATTTTGGGTACATTTTCATGTCACTAATCCATTGTCATCTGTTATCATGGAAAAAAGACAATAAGTTGATAAAAAAATGAAATATATACTATTATATATCATTGTTTTGCAAATTTTACAGAGATTTTATATATCTACTTAGTTTTTACTGTTAGCGCAGTCAAATAATTATCTTTTTATCAACGTATGTTGATTTTCTGTGAAGGGAAATTTCGTCCTTTTGATCGATGACGATGACGTCATAATATGCGTGACATCGCGAAAATAAATAGTTTTTTGAATTGTTTAAACCACAAATCACAAAACTAAAAAAAAAATAGAGCCGTAGCTAATGAAATCAATTCCGTCATTTGATTAAGTCCAAGAGTCCAATTTGACGGGTTTTGATGACGTCATCTTAAAAATAATGATGTCATCATGATTTTTTTTTAATCAAATTGATTTTATTTATCAAATACTAACTCCCTACCAAATTTGAAGTAATTAGCCTTTCTCAATCAGAAGATACATAGGGGGGACCAAATGGTCCCCCCCCCCCAGCGATTGAGAGCCCTTAAAAGCCCAGTTGGAATAGGGTTAAGGTATATCATCCATTTTACGCTTTTAGAGATGTTAAAAGACGAAGTATGCAGATGCTGGGTTTTATTAGTAAAATAAGGAAATTGTTTCTTAAGTACTATGTAGTATGTATATATCTAAAAATTGCGATGAATTAAAAATTTAGCACATTGATTAAGGCGGGGGATGAAAAACATTGTCTTAAGTAAAATACAGACAAGCTTGAAAAAATTTCCCATTGTTTTTATATCATAGATTATTAGGCGTGCTCACTATAGGGAGGTCAATTCTAGGACTAATGTAATTTGGGACCTTTCAATGAGATATAGAGTTACTGACATTTCATCCGTTCTTAAGAAAAGATTTCCTTGTAGAAGTGACTGCTATGAGGAGAAATTCGCGATGTTTTTTTCGCGGGGATTATTTACACTTCCTTACTCTTCCAAAATCAAGGAAATATCGCGAAAATTTCTCACATTGTCGTATTTACTCTCTTTACTAGGAGATAATTGGTGGCATGCTTGATTTGGAACCAAGATTTTGGCGCAAACCTCCAAAAGAAAGTTTTGAACAACACAAAAAAAAAGTTTTGAAATTCGCTGAGTTGTGGAAGCCATACGATTGGACGTCAAAGCTAGCGTAATAAAATTCAAATTTTATTTGAATGAAAAAGATAATAATAATATTCGTACTTTCATTGAGTTTTAACTGTGTAAAAATAACTATTCACTTTTTATAAGAAAACATTATATGGCTTTATCTGCTCTATATTTTTTCTCCATAATCAAAGAAATTTACTTGTAGACATGTTGCCATCATTCATTTTTTTACGTTATAACTTCTCCATTGATAATAAGAAACTATCAACATATTTAAAAAAACAAAAAACTTTTTCTGTCAATATATTGTGGTTCTCAAAATACCAGAAAGCGGCCGCCGAAAACTAATGTATTTGTAAATATTATGAAATTCTTCCTAGTTCAAGGTGTTCCCTCCATGAGAGTAACACCTTGAACTAGGACTATTTATTTGAAAGACAGTAAAAGTTGATTAGGTTACAAGATTTTAGAATCGAATCGAATGATTATAAAAAATATTTGTTTTATATTATCTGTTTTCTGCTAATAACATCGGCAAAGATTTAGCCGTTTCCATCAGCTGCTTCCCCAAGTTCGAGATGATGAATAAATGCGAACAGGAGAATGTAAAATGTTTCGGGTAATCATCGATTATTATTATTAGACGTTCCCATTGGTTAGAATTTCACCAGAACAAACTAGGTACAATATTAGGATCATATCTGATTATAATTTTTCGTCAACTAAAAAATATAGCAATAAGAAATATTCAAACTTTATATTAAAATAACACACGATGAAAAAGTTTATACACATTAAGTTCTTTCTGCTAATCGCTTACATGCCGTTGTATGCAGGGCCGCCTCCACTTTCTGGTACAACCCAATTAATATTCTGGCTTGGGTCTTTTATATCACATGTTTTACAATGTACACAATTTTGAGCGTTAATTTGCAGACGACGACCCCCTTCCTCTTCATCATCTACATATTCATATACACCGGCCGGACAAAACCGTTGTTCTGGTCCATCGAATACTGCTAAGTTTCTTTCCTTTGGTATATCGTCATTTTTCAACGTCAAATGCGCCGGTTGATCATGGTCGTGGTTCGTACCACTTAAGGACACCGACGACAACAGATCAAAAGTTAATTTTCCGTCAGGTTTTGGATACTCAATGGGCGAGCACTCGGCTGCCGGCTTTAAATGTTCGGCATCAATACCGTGATGCTTTAGTGTCCAAGGTTCACGGCCGCCACCAAGCCAATAAAAGAGTCCAGTGTAGATCATTGTACCAAAAATTTTAAAAGGATTGTTGAACGATGGACGGATGTTTCGGGCACTATATAATTCCTTATGCAACCAACTTTCTTTGAATTTTGAGTCATAACTACTTGGCACCAGGCCTGAACAGAAATAAATAAACGTTGATGAACAAATGAAAAACAAGACATTTGATGTACTTAAACCTTTATTCCACTGATAAATTACTTAAAGCTTGTTCCCACTGATAAATTACTTAAAGCTTGTTTCCACTGATAAATTACTTAAAGCTTGTTTCCACTGATAAATGTCAAATATACCTATTTTGTTTTTACTTTCGTCGTTCACAGTGGAAACACTTAACAGATTTACCTTGTACATACCTGATGTTTTTTCAAGATTTTGTTCATCTGTGATGGCTTCGAACACCGCCTCAGCGGCTAGTGTTCCGCTCTTCATAGCACCGTGTGTTCCTTTAATTTTGGCGACATTCATAAAACCAGCACTGCAACCAATCACGCAACCACCAGGGAATGATAATTTGGGTAACGACTTAAAATAAAATAAATTTTACATTAAAAACATACAAACTCTTATGAAAACAGTAATAAATAAAAGCAATACCTGAAAACCACCTTCGTTCAGTGCACGTGCTCCATATGCGATCCGAGTACCGCCTTCGAAATAAGTACGAATGGACGGATGCGTTTTCCATTTCTGTTATGAAATTTAAACAAATATAATTTTCTACCCCGTGGCAATCATTTATTAACCCTATTGGGTCCGGGTCCTTTAAGGGCTCTTCAAATCCGAGAAATGGAGTGAGTGTGGGGTTAACACACCGGGAGCTAATATAATCAAGAATCAAGAATTTTATCAAAGCATGTTTTTATGATTTCACAAGACATAACTTCAAAGAAGAGCCTTCTCTAAAGTCTCAAAAATAGTTTTTTATTATCAGGGTTTTTGCCTTGATAATTCTTGTCTGTCAACAGGAGTTCCAAATTCACTCACCTGAAACTCTTGAAAAGGACTAAGATAGGGATTGCTGTAGTCAAGACCAACCTGTACATAATGAAAAAAGGGTAATGACCGGTAGGTACATGTGCATCTTGGTTTATAGCTGAAAAAACTCTTTTGAAGTTTCCGGCATAGGATGAGATGTTTCATAATATCGTCTCAACATAGCAGAAAACTGACTCAGTAACCTCGGATGTTCTAGCCTTTATTTTCACGTTAGACGGAGTATTCACAATTGAACAGACTAGCTGACTTCCCAACAGGCATCTATTTTTATCTACCTGATGTATTCGTTTCTTATAGTCTAACTGACAAAGTCAGCCCAAAATTTATTTATTGCATATCGATAATTTTTACCCGTTAAGGAAGCATACTTAGTATTATTCATGATGGAGTTTCGTTGTATGGCTGCACTATGCGTTGTTCGATCCTTTGTATCATTTTAAATTGATGCGCGTGTGATCATTTGCTTTTATTTGTCATCAGTCAAATTAAATATGTTTGCGCACAAGGACTTAAAAATGGAAGCAGGTGAGTTAGAAAACACAATAACTACTTGAAATCTTTAGCCCGTTGTTACGAAGAAGTGACGTCAAAAAGCCGTTTGAGGTCATTTTAGACAATAAAATGTCAAAAGTTTTCCCTGGACGCAAATCACGGACTGTCCTATGGGAAACTGTTAGCTATTAAAAATACAGTTGGAAAAATTGAAATTTTAAAGTAGATTAAAGGCAAAATGGCCTAGTCTCAAATATATTATGGAAACCACTTAAATATCCTTTAAAAGATATAAAGGCCTAAAGCTGTCAGCAAATCACTTTTTTTCTTTAATAAGTATAAGAGGAAATTTGCCTTCAGTCTAAGGTGTTCCACATTTTCAGTCTGAAATTGTTCTGATTTTGTTTTTATATTTTATCAATTCTTAGTCTTTTTATTGCCCAAGCAGCATTTTCATTACGTTTTTTTATTATCCAAAAAATCAATGTGATCGTGTTGCAACAAGGAATCACTTTATTCTTATCAAATCAAATCAAATATATTTCATGATCAAACACTCATACAGAAATGTTAAACAGTTGGACTGAGTTAAAATATAAAATATTAAAAAGAAATATTATGAGTGGCTGTCATAGGGAGGTCAGAGAATAGCAGAAACCCTGCTAATAAAGATTCTAACCACCTTGTGAGACACTAGAAGGGAAGATAGAAAGTATGGAGAAAGGGAGAAAGGAAGAAAGATAGAAAGGTCGAGCATACAGAACTATTACTAATGACATGCAAAAAATAAAAAATAATAATAATAATAATAATAAAGTAAATAAATAATAATAATAATAATAATTAGAAAAATACATACATACATGAAAACATACACATATACTTGTACAATATTTGATTAGTTTTACTGTTACCATAAGGATGTAACATTTGTTAGTAATTGTCTAGAAATTTTTTTTTAATTTCACTATAATAAGTATTTCTACTTATCAGTTCTGGGTTGAGACCTAAGATTCTAATGATACCATTTGAGTCAGACACACATTTAGCTTTGATAGAGTTTGTACCATAGACCGTTGTGGAAATAGTAGGTGGGACTAATAATTTTTTATTTGCTTGTCTTGTATTGTGGTTGTGTGCTCGATTGGCCGTTTGTACAAAGGATTTAAATGTAGAAGGAAGTGTGTTATTAATATGATCATAAACCAACATGCAGTTTTGTAACTTGATGTAGTCAGACACCTTTAGTATTTTTGAGTCTTTAAATAGCGAACTAGCGTGATCATTGTACGGCTGAAAGAAAATAAGTCTTAAGGTTTTGTTTTGTATTTTACTTATTCTTTGTATCACATTTTTGTTTTGTCCCCACACCTGGCATCCATACACAAGATGAGAATGAAAAATAGAATAATATATGCTTAACAGGGTATTGCGTGGTACAAAGTGTCTTACTTTTGCTATCATACCTGCTGCACGATTTAGTTTACTATATAACTGGTGTAGATGAAAATCCCAGGAAAGATTTTCATCAAGAAAAATACCAAGATATTTGACACATTGAACAGGAAATATCCTCTGTCCAGAAATCCTAAAATTTAGATGTTTAGTTGTTATACGTTTTGATTTAAACAACATTAACTCGGTTTTAGATGTATTTAAAGATATTTTGTTTGCTTTAAGCCACTCACAAAGGTTTTTTAAGTCATGGTTTATTAGTTTGTTAATCTTATTAAGTGATTTATTAACATATAAAATACTGGTGTCGTCTGCAAAATGATATGTTGTGGAATTTTGTATCGCCTTGTTTAGATCATTTATGTATATTATGTATATGAAGATTTAGTTCCTTTGATTGTGACAGAAAATATTAAAACTTGAATTGTATAAATCCACTATTTTGGTGAGTCATAAGGACAATAATGTTAAAAACAGAAAAAAATAATGCTATCGAAATTGCTCCGCTTGAAAATTTGATGATATCAAGAATGGTTTCACTGCTCCAATTAAAAATGTTATGCTATCGAGAATGGTCTCACTGCCCCACTTAAAAATTTGGCTTCTAAAAACTTAAATCCTGAAAGGGGAAGTTCGGTCGAAAATTATATTTTCATAATCAATAGTCATAAAAGAAAAAAAACGGATACCATAATTCTTTTCAAGTGAAACCCTCTTTTTTCTGAAATAATCTGTGTTAAACACGCGTAAAAACACCTCCGTATATTGACCCCTTTACATTTTTACGAAGGCTGGGTCGAGTTTGAATTATGACGTTTTATAGTTCAAAAAGCGAAGTTCGGTGTTGGGGATAAGGTGTAATCACATGAAGAAGTATTTTGTCTATACATTTTTATTATTTTAATATGTCAAACTGTGCTGCCATCGGCTGTACAAATCGAAGTAGCGATAATTAAAAGACAGAAAAAGATAAGGGGAGCGAGAAAAATAAGGAGGTAGAGAACGAAAAGCTGACGACGAAAGACGAAGATAATAACGAAAGAAAAAATCGGGTAGTCTCTTATCAGATTCCCAGTGCGAAAAAAAATAAAGAGCTTCGAAAAAAATGGCTACATAATATAAAAAGAAGTGGTACCTTGCCGAAAGACTCTGGATTTTATATTTGTTCTCGACATTTTGAACCAGAATGCTTCGAAGGTTTTGTTAGCTATGTTTGTTAGTTATGTGTTTGTTAGCTACGTTTCAAACAGCCAAACATTTGTCTTTCTCGTATTTAGAAAAATTCAACACAATTTCATTTATTATAGCCATTTCCAAAACAAAACCATGTCAAAAAAATTATTATATTCCCTTCCCATGTTCCCATTTTCTTTCCCCAGCGCTGAATGTTTGTTTTTTTCACATCTAAAATTCTTCAATAACATGCTTTCGTAAGACGGGGGTATAAATTTTGGTCTTGTCTTCTACCGAGTGCATTGCATCACCCCTTAAATTATTGAGGGCAGACAGTGCAGTGACAAGCCGAATAGAATAAAACAACCACCGTTGTGTTTTTTTGTGATGTTGCTTTGGCAGTAGCAAATAATACCGAATAAAATATATGCGAAGGAGAGATGAATGATTTGGAGAAAACTCATGTTAGGCAAAATATTTTGAGAGAAGTTTTGCATCAGTTGTCGTGCTCGTATGCATATTTTTTTATCAACGCGAAGACTAATATTTAAAGGGAATATGTAGAGTTTTGTTATGGTTTTAAACAGGAAAAAGAAAATTATGCTTGGCTAATTTTTTGTTTATTTTACCTTCGAAATGATTGTCAGGAATTTCATTTGTATCCCTGCAACACAAGCCTCTTTCACTGTACGACTCCATCGCTCTACAGTGCATTGGCACCAGGTATTGTTGCCTCATCACTCTCGGAACTACACGTTCGTAATTTATTCAGTTCTTCCAAAGAAAGTTCTGGTTTGAAATTTAAGGGACTAAGAGCAGATAAGTCAGGTATGTCATCATTTTAGAGCTTGAATCGCTGCGAATTGGATCCATTGCTTACAAATTGACACTGTATTTTCAAAGAAGTAATTTGTTACAGATTTGAAAAGAAATATAGCTAGAAAAAAGTAGATTCTTTTAGCAAACTGTGTAGCCTGTGTTGTGACTCTTTCACGCGATGCAATGTTTTGAACTATGAAACGTCATACTTGAGTTAGAACCCAGCTTTTTTTTTTCTGACGCGCTTTTCAAAAACGGAGATTTTTAAGAAGTTTGTGTCAACATTAGAGACATTTCCAAAACTCTGAGTTTAATGAAGTAAAGTTTTTCTGTTTTTATAAGTATAAACACGTGGAATTATAAAAAAAAAAAAATGTTTTTTAGACCGAACTTCCCCTTGAAGTTAAACTTCCTGGAGCACACGATGTTGATATTTTTGTCGTGTGATCACAACCCACTTCATTCAATGCAGTGTTAAAAGAAATCTCCATGGAATAATTAAGTTTCATAACATAAGCTCTCTTAACGTGCACTTCTTCACGACCTCGCCAGGCCATTACATCGTAAATTACATTACAAAACATGTGGTGATTCCCCTATATTTTACAAGGTCACACCTTTGACTCGCTTTATAAATATGATTGGCATGGAAATCTTTTTTATTATGTTACATAAGATTTAGTATAAGTAATACTGCACATTATCTTCCCAAGTGCTGCAAAGATGATGGATCGAGTGGGACTCGAACCCACGACCTCTCGCTTGCCGGGCGATTGCTCTACCGACTGTGCTATCGATCCGATGCTATCTCTCCAGCACATGTAGTAGACGAGGCGAGGATACTACCTCCTTGCGACATACCACGAGGGCGAGGCGTATGTCCTCCTTGCGACATACCTTTCTACTAACACATACCAACGAGATATCACCGAATGATGCACAATCGGAGCTCAAGTACCAACCGATAATGTGCAGTATTACTTATACTAATATATCTCACATATGCACCGTTGTTCCTATAAGATTTAGTGTTTATGTCATTTATTCACGATTTATTAAATGGCGCTAACGAAAATTTCGCCACGAAAAACAAAATCTGGCGACGTACATGTCCTAGCGTGTATAAAAAACAACACATCTTTATAAGTAAACATAGTTTTATATGCAGTTAAAAGAACAGGATAAGAAAGTTAAAATTTTTAAACTAAAATATAAAGTGTAGTCGTACAACATCGATCGCAAATATCTGACTCGCGACCCTGCGCTTATTTTATTACCGGGGGTTAAAAGCACACGTTAAGAGTGAACTTTGAGAAAAAATTCAAGACACTTATTTAATGTTTATGCTGGCACGAGCGCTTGTTCGAGTGTGGTAGTAATCGCTAATCAAAAAATGGCACTCCCTTACCACAAAGCCACAGGAGACTAGTGGACCTTCATCCATGTGATACAAGAACGAACCGCCATATGTGTCACGTGGCTAAACAAAATATAAACAAATGACGTCACACAACTTTACTTAGTTACCCAAACTACGTGTAGTATTTCTTGAATACAGGAAAGGATTCTTTTTTTTTAAGAATTATTTTTAAAAAAACGTTCTGTTAAAATTTAAAAAAATTACATACCAAAGGCCATCCTGCGGTATGAACAACAAGCCCGGGCTCGTGTTTGCTTGGATCAATCTCCCACAACTAAAAAAAGAAGAAAAATCTCCTCGAAAATATTAAAGTTAAATAGCAGATGTTTTCACATCTTCCTTATCATACCTATAATCCACGGGGACGTCCGTCTTTAAATTACACGCTATTTCGTGTGTCCGTTGCACAACACTTTTCTTGTCGTCGACTGATTTCATATGTTAACCGCCTCTATATTAATAGTACCTGTATTTTGTCTGTCTTTGCGCAAAATGGTATCTCACTCTGCGACATTTTATGACTTCACTACGGACATATGAAATGTGATATATAAAGGACGGGGAAACCAGTGGATTTATCGTTTTTTGAAACACTAGTATTATTAATCGACTTAACACAACCTAGTTTTTAAAGTGAAAACAAGGTGGGCGTGAATAATGACATTTAGACGTTTGCAGCATTATTGTGCGGTGCTTCATTTTGAATATCCTTATCCAATGTGTTTGGTTTAATACCTGCAAACACTGACTCGTTTCATATGAACGCCGACTTTTCCCATTATATAGGCGCATTGTGGGATAAATTGAATAATAATGCGGTAGTGAAGTTTTTTCAATCATATTTTTGATAACATTTGAACGTTTTCCGAAATTTTTTTTAAACATTATTTACCTCTTTCAAACCAATGCCGTACGTTTGTTGACAAGAATTTTCTCGTAAGTTGAAACGTTGAAACAATTGTTTTGCCAGGTGTCCATGGCAACCTTCAGCAAATATGGTGACTTTGGCATGCAATTCCATTCCCCGTTCAAATGTATCCTAGATAGAAAGCAATAGCATGTATGAAAAAACCAAACAAATCAATGAACAGAAGCCCTGGGCACGCAGTCACAGACAGTCGTCGCCAGAAGTTAAAAATAGCTAACCATTAGAGAAGACATTAGAAAAATATTTGGCTTTAAACACGATACAAGCTTTTTTTTATATGAATATAATATATAATTAGACAAAAAGGGAAAAATATCCTAAGAATATGCTCATCTTAAATTTTATTCTTTGATAACTCATATAAACTTGTATCCTATTATTGATGTAACATGTCTTCTCTAAAGTTTCATTTGAAATATTTCTCCCCACAAATTCTAGTTGTCTGTCATTTGAATTAGGCTGCTTAAACAACAGCACCTTAGGGGTGATTTTTGCACCAGTTTGCATTCTCAGATCTTAACTGTGCTAAGAATATATCAGGATATTTTTTACCTAATGTTAAAAATATTTATTTTGAAACAAGAAATATGTTTCTTCAGTTACTCTGTGACAACATTCTTAATTTATTGGAGTTAAAACTCATTTTATTTCAAATTAAAAAAAAAATAAGGATTGTAAAAAATATGTTTCATAGAAGGGTTGAAAATTAACATATCGCTTTTGCTATTTATAATTTAAATGAATAAAGATGTTTTGGGAGGGCTGCAAAAATAAAAATAACAATAGCAATAATAAAATAATAAGGAAGACAAAAATATTTTTAAACAGGAAAATTAAAAAATTACAGATTGTTGACATGTGTGGTTTAAACAAAATTCTCACAAAAATGTGAGATTCATTGAAATTATTAATTATAACGAAATGTGGTTGGACAGCCAAATTCGTGCCTTCAACCTTTCCTCTCCTTGTGTCTCGTACTGTCTAAGGATTATATGTTAGGACTGTGAGCAAACACAAACCTTTGGGGAGCCATCTTTGCTTATTCCAACATCTGCTGTTGCAATGCCTTTTACACTACCATCTTCATGATATAAAACCTAAGAACAATAAGAAGAAAAAAACAAATACAGATCAAACATATATCAGATTTGGTTATGAAAAAAATTGTTTTAGGCATATCATAAATCAAATTGGAAAAACCAATGATCAACCAAACATTTTCAATATTAAGATTCATTGCATCTTTTATGCACATCAAATGTGCAAATGTTACTAAACTTAAAGTAAAAATGAAAAAAAAGAAGTACAACAGTTTTTTAAAATATCAATTAAAAGAACATGTAAAGTTCCGGTACATCAACGAAAAAAGGTTCAGAAGAATTTGTGCCCCTTAAAGAATTTAGGTACATTAGCTGGTCAAACATGTTATCTACGTGCGTCAAAGTTTAATGTCGTAGAAACCTAGAATTTTTCATGCAATAACAACAAACTTTTGCAATCAACTGTATACGAAAAACACATATACACACCTCACTGGCTGCAATACCTGGATAAACTTCGACTTCAAGTTCTTCGGCTTGCTCGCCAAGCCACTTAACAAAGTGACCAAGTCTAACCAAATAATTTCCATGGTTATACATAGGTAAACCTGTCAACACAAACAAAATATTACGAAGCTAGTGATATACAACCAGCTTACCAAAGTTGATCATTTTAAGTCTGCCTACCTTTAAAAACAGGTAGTGGGATGTATTTATTTTCTGTGAGGTATCCCATTTTATCTTTTGTTACTGGTGTATTAAGTGGTGCCTACAGATAGAACAAATTAAAATGGATTACTATACTCCATTTACAATAAAGTAAAGCCCACACGAATGATAATAACAATTACATTTCTATCCTTCCAATCAGGAAACAGTTCTTCTAAAGCACTTATTTCAATGCAAGCTCCTGACAAAGTGTGTGCTCCTAAAAGTTACAAAAATTACAAAAAAAATAAAGATAAACAATAGTGGCATAGAACTACATTATTTATTTATTATCTACTTTGCTATTGCACTAGTACACTAGTCATTAGCCTACGGAAAAATCCAAAGAAATTCGCCCATCACACATATTATCTGCATTGGTATTTTGTGCATTCTTGTTTGCCTGTTAAAATGAAATGAAATTACTCTGCAGCAAGGCTGAAATAAAGCTGCGGTGCAACCATTGTGAACAAACAAAATAAAATTGTTATTATAGAAACTATTTGTTTGTCACAGCAAATTTGATAAAATATATTGTATTTGTTATTTGTAGTTGAAAGATTTTGTGTGTGGTTTAACATGGCCTGGTTTTGGCTGACAAATAGACAAAATACAGCTATTATTATGGAGACTAGTAGGTAGTCTGTGGATAAATCTACAGGTTCGCCTATACTTTATATGTCGCATTTCGTGTATATATATGTAATACAGCTAATAAAATCGTGCAGAAACAGCTATTTGCTACTGCAGAGAAAGACAGGTATTATTAATATAGAGACTAGGTATCCCATAATTACCAATTTCTGACGCCTTTTCAACAACACATACTCTAAGATCCACACCATGTTCTTGTGCAAGCTGTTTTTAATTTGATAGCAGAACACATTCCAGCTGGTCCACCACCAACAATCACAACATCTGTTTCATCAGCAACGCGCTCCATATCAACACCTTAACAATAAAATAAATAAGAAAAACATTCTTAAACTTGCAATTCATAAAGTACATAAGATTGTAGAGACACCTGATACAATCCCAAGATTACACTTATCAATAAATTCTATGTTGAGGTCCTGGTTGAGACTGCAAAAAAACTAAACAAAAAAACTAAACAAAAAACTATATAATATTTGTGAACAGTTTCAATGGTTTCTACTTGGCCCCTCAACTCAAAAATTTAATGACATCCTAGTTTACAGAATGACTTCACCTGTTCTTTTTCTTTATTCTTTTCTTAACCAAAGAAAGAATGTAATCATCGGGAGAGGGCATGTTCAAGAATACACAGAAAGTAGTATATACAATTACTACACATAGCATATCCAAAATAGAAAATTAAAATATTTTTTTATTTAGTACAACAGATTGAAAAAACAGAAGGATTAATGTTCCAGTATGTTTACATCATTTAAAAAACTGAAATGCGGTTCTAGTTGTTTAGGTTAACATTGTCAGTTTACATATATATGTCACAATGTGTAGCTTTGGTTATCGAAGAGCATGCAAATAACCTACCACATTCCTCACCAAAAGGCATAATTTCTATAAATCTTTGTGAATATTCACTGGGTGAGTTTTCTTTCTCTTCTGTAATCTGGCTTTTATTTTTTCGTATTATGACATTTTAATAAATCTATTCTTACCTAGCATTTCAAATTTTTTACCATAAGGTAAACAACAAAATGAGCAAGAAGTAATGTAAAGATCAGATGGTTATTATTTTCACACACAACTATTAATAGCCAAAAATAATTTTTTGTATTCAGAAAGGCAATGTACGCATCCTTTCTCTCATGTTGAACATACATTTTGAATGGCCCCTATAAAGACCAAAAAAAATTACCAGCCCATCTTGGATCTGTTTCCCGTGAAACAATGGAGTAATGCGTTGTAATTCTTTTATTTCTTCTACTGCTTGTTGATATATTACGTACATGACTTCCAATGGATTGAGTAACTAAAAAAACAGTAGTTTTTATAACACAAAGATATCAAACTGATCATTCATATCTCTCAAACATTGGGAATAAATTTAAAATTGCTATTTTTTTGCTATAAGAATCAGCAGTCTGAATTTTTTGATTTTGAATTTTTTTTGGTCTGATATAAATAACATATAAAGGGGAAAATAAACAAAGGATGGGAGAGGGGTGGGTAGGGGTCAGTGCAGCAGTTTTCCCTTACAGTTTGTAGTATAATTTCAGCTTCTACATACTACACAACATTTTTACCTAAAACCTCCTTTTTAAGAAACATAAGAAGAAGCACCAATTAGATGCCTAAACAAAATAAAAAAATATTGAATATAAAATTGGGAGTCTAACAGGTGTAAACTGGTGTAAATTGTTATCTATGTCACACTACAGGTAAAGGTGACATCAAATGCTAAGGCGTAGATGCACACGTCTTATGGAATTCCAAAAAGGACTCCAGATAGCAGACCTCAATATTTAAGGGTAAAATACCTTGTTGTATAGTGTTTGTATAGTGCAAACAATTTTTTATACACAACAATGAAAAATTTAAACTGCCTATCCTGAAATGGTTGTTAATGTTATAGTCATCTCTAATGTTCTTTGTTATAGTTCTTAAAAATTTATCTCTGGGGGAGTTATTCATAACATAGTAACAACTTTTTTCCGATCAGCTGAAATTTTGTGGTTTGGATAGTTAACAGCTCCAGGGTGTATAGGCATAGGCTTTTACTTAGATGTAAGATACATACTATGTTTTAACTATAACTTTTATACCATGCAGAAATAGAACATCCACCGAGCCGAGCCTAGCATGCTTAGCATATGCTTACTTTCTTAGTAAATCAAAGTCAACACAGACTTTCAAATCCAACTTATAGCTTTTGCAGAAGTGAATTTTAATTCCCCCAATTTAGTATATAAACATACAATATTGATGTTTGAAATCTATACAGCAAAAACTTTGTCATCATACAAAATCTGCATTGCAGATATAAGCAGATACACACCTTAAAGAACGAGAATATTTGTTCAAGATATAAAAGCGGTATATAATGCAGGTATGCAGATACGCGCTTTGAAGAATGAGAATTTGTGAGCATCATATATACGCTGCAATGCAAATACAGCGAGCGAGTGAGTGAACGAGTAAGTGAGTGAGTGAGTGAATGAATGCGTTATTATAAAGTTTATCCATAACAACTTTGAGTCTGAAATTCTTTTAAAAATCAATGTCTTTTTCTTCCTGAGAAATTTGAAAAATTGCTTTTCAATGTTACTTTGCGAGGAAGCTTATCTTTCTTCTAGCTAATTACCCTTTCATTTTATATTTTCAGCATTCTTTTTTCCCCCAATAAACTGGGTTTGTTTTTACACAGCACAACTTTAAGAATGGTGTTAAAATTGTGTTTTGTATATCTCTGTAAATAGTTGGTGACATCTCAGAATACAGAAACTGTCCTTTCTTTCAGTAAAGTACCACTATGACGGTCAATACTAGATATTTGTTACACCCGGCTAAGCACTTTCCTGGCTTTGTTCAGGTGTTAGTCACAACACAGCAGCAGCAATGTTTGTGTAAAATGGAAGCAAATTGCCCCTTTTAATTTACTCTTTAATGCCTCAATGGCTTCGTAGCATTAGCATCATAATTTTGTGGTTTCATGGTAACTCAATATCCAAAAAATGTGCGATCACGTGTGCATGTGCAGGCACACATTCAAAATTGTTTAGATGCAATATATATGGAACACGCAAATTACTATAAAGCATGATTTAAATTCCTAGAAATTGCATGTACAAAACAACGGAATACAGGGCGGCATTTTGGGAAATACTGCAATTGCCGAATCCCATGTTTAGCGGTTTTCCCTAAATGCCAAAGTTTCACCCTCCCCTTACGGTTAAGATCTTATAGGTTTTGAAAATATATCAACAATTACGACATGAATATAGGTGAAAACTGCATTTTCTGAACAATACCAGTTATGTCCACACGTGTGGTCCGAAATTATTGAAATTAAGTTAAAATCAAAAATTAAAAGGTCAGGGGACAATTTAATCAAGGAATTCTGAATACTGGAGGATTTGTCGTCCATATACCTTTGACTGATATATTAAATTAACTTTTTCTCAAAAGCCTATTTAAGGTGGCAGTAACCCTAGATATTAGATATTAGGAGTTATTTCCAGGCTATATAATATATCCATATTTTTTCTGTTATATCACTCTATTACAATTTTATAGCTATATTATCTATACTATTATCTTTCAACAAAAATATCCTGTATCAACAATTTCTCTTCAAACTTAAACATTGTGAATAATTAATTATTCTGCGAATATAGTTCCAGTGCTACGCGATGGTAAAATTATGCAGAAAGAAATGACGTAAATTATTAAAGGGAAATATTAATAACAACAAAGATGGCACATAACATAAAATTTTACGACAATCTTTATAGTACTGTATATTCTTCTAGGCAGAAGAAATAACATTGCCCTACAATATTGTGTATTACGCGCCCGTAGGTAGGGTTAGTCCTAAAATTGTCTTGGCTTACAGTGAAAATTCTGCACTCAGGTTACAAAGTACACACATAATTACTTTTGTTGTACATGGTTGTATACGCGGCGATAGGGCAGTGGGGTTAAAAATTCTAGCGTTGAATCAACGTTGAACCCGGGGTGCCCCTAAGAGGGTGCTGATAAGCCGCAAATGCCCGCATATAAAGGGCAAGTTAGAGCGACTTTTCAAATTAAATGGCGGTTGTCGTCCGAAAACCGCCCGCACTTTCCCGAACTCGCCCGGAACATTCCTGAAATGCAATTCCTTGTAACATACCATGCGGACGATAGTTGGAAGAAGAAGGCGCTTGATTGTAAACTATCAAAAACAGTTCCTTTAAGAACTTCGCCACCACATAGTAAGTTTATTTTAATTTTTATAGTTTTTTGAATCATTAGTGTCTGTTTTTCTTTTCTTTTTTCGGGCATTGTTCGGGTCTATGCGGGTTTTTTCGGGCAACTCGCCCGAAAACGCCCGCCCTTTTTACGGCGTATGCGGCTTATCGGCACCCTTGTGGTGCCCCTCCCCCTCTTAGTCCATTGTTATGCTGATTCAATGGGTTTCAGCCAATTTATGGCACCGATTTTATGCTGTCCACAAGGATCAAAATGTTGCTCATGAGGGTAGATTAGTTGATGTTGAGAAAAACGTGAATAACAATACGAGGAATTACAAGACAATACACCTTTACGATAATTCAATTATACATGCGTTCCTACAGCTCTCCATCGTTTTACAATATTTGAAAAAAGGAGGTAAAAAACATGTTTTTATAAGAGTTTGTTAGAGACGAAAGCATGTTTTCTCCAGTTTTTTAACTTCCTTCGTATCAATTTCTTTCAAATTTCAAGTTTGCATATCTGGCTTAAAAAGGGGTTTATTCTCAAAAAATCTCTGCTTTTGCTGCTCTAGCAAGCCCAGCTACTTTACTTTAGTTTATACCAACAAAAACAAGACTGCAGTAGCTTACATTTGAAAATATTTTTTCTTGGTAGATGGAACATCACAATCAGATGAGATGGCGTCAGTTTAGCTTTCGTTTTTCTCTGCTTTCTCAGTTGTTGTTGTTGACAGCTACCTACATCACTGAAACTTTGGACTTTGGAACGATTGTAACCGAAAGTAGTAAAACGCAAAGCTGCCGGTAGCCAAAAATGCAGCTTTACTTCTAGCGAGTTCCACCGTGCACCATGCACCATGCAGCAGGGCGTATTTTGCAGATACGCTGGGCGTGGGAAAAATATGACAAAAAACCACTACTATGGGCACACTAACAATTTTTAAAATACTGTGCGATAGTTATATTTTTAAAATACTAACAAAAGGTTGTATGCTGGGCCAAACGAGAAAAAAGATTTTGTTCATTTTTAATCTACACGTTCGGTGTGTTTTTCTCACCAACCATGTGAAAAACATAGCGTCACTTTACAGACCCGATTTAAAGAACACTTGAACATTTGAAAGTCATCTGCGGTCACAGAGCACATGATGCTCAACAACCATTCTTTCGAGTTTCGAAAAGTTTAAATAATAGCGACGGGCAAGAGCGCCACCCGAGTTGTACATCAAGGAATCGTTTACTGTTAAGAAATTAAGACATAATTTGAACATTATTATTGCGTCGTGCCCTCCAGAGATGCTTTAAGAATAGTTGAAAATTGCAGTAAACGCATATAATTTACTTTTAATTTGCATTGTCATCATTCCTAGTGAACAAAGGGGCTACAAAAGGTTCAAGTATGATCCGACATGGACATTTCTCTCTATCCTGCGATATATGTGATATATAACCAGGGAACCACATGCGCAAATTGATGATAGGAGCATGCAAAATTTCTTATTTTATATGACATTTCTTTTATGATGGATTTGAGTTGAGTGGGGAGTCTTAAATGTTGTTTTAGAGCGATTCATACTGTCATGTTCATGTAAAAGCGTGTTTCATAGTTAACAAAATGACACGAGAACATTTTTTAACGACTCCAGAACGTTCTGAGATTTTTATTTTTTTTCTGACAATTTAGGACAGCGAGAAGAAACAGAAATATTTTGTCAATAATAAGACAACAAAAGTAAATTCCAGGAATTTTCAAATCTTTACAGAAACTTCAAGGAGAAAAGGAAGGTGAATGGTTTCCCTAATCTGACAACTAAAAAAAACGAAAAATAAACTATTAAAAAAATTTCCAGAAGTTTCCCAGGAGTAGTCGCCATATCCTGAATGGATTACAGAATAGGCATGGTACAATTTCGGCTAGTAATTGCATGATGTAAAGTCTCTCTGCATAAATTATGTACCTTAAGGAGGGGCAGTTGCACCACAGACGTTTCTTGAAAATCCATAATGCGAATTTGATTTTGCTGACCTGGTCTGCTGGTGCAGCGTTTCGCTTCCGGTGCGGAAGTTCTTGGTTCAACCCCGGCCCCAAATTATACCAGAGACTATAAAAGTGTGAATATATCCTTTTTGCTTTGCGCTCAGCATGAGAAAAGGGATTGATATCTTAGTCGGTTGTCTAGTTGACAGAAATTTTAAAGCTTCTTAATGGGTATACACTGTTGGTGAAGGGTAAAGCCAGAAGCCAATGCCGCATTTGGAATCATTATTTTCTACTTATTATTTTAGTGCTGCTGACAAAGGCTACAAGAAGAGCGAGACTTGCCAGCTGGGATATTGCAGGACCTTTTTAAATTATCATCAGTCAGTCTATGACACGAACAGAGGATATTTCTGTAAACATCTTAGTGTCAGAGATTTTCTAAACGCACATACGATAAGGTGTTACAGCAGAAATTAAAAATGTTGCTTGTATTTACTTCTACGTGGTTTCGCCAAATGAACTTCGTTAAGTTAAATACGGAGAAGTGCAAACTTATTGTCTTAAGAAAGCTAGAGAACAACCATTTTCTGTACTGTAAATGGTCAGCATCTAGTGGAGTGTAAGGAGGATAAACTGTTAAGGCTGGTTTTCATTCAGCGCTTTTATCGCCATAGCGCAAAAAACGCCGACTCGCATTGCGCAACGCATGTGCAGTGAATAGAAATTGCCGCTGATCCGGCGCAAATCAATGCGCATAGCGCCGATGAAAAAGCTAACTAATCCGACTTTTGCGCCTAGATTGCCTCGCTTTAGCTTTTTGAAGAAAAAGCTAGCTAGCTAGCATTACGTTCACAGTTTTTTCTACCTAAACTAGGTATCAAAAATACAACAATCTTGTCAGATCTAGGATCAAAGTGCACAGGTTTCAAACATAGTTCAGGTTCTCTTTCTGTTGATTAGATAGACTTCATTTCCTTTTAAGTGAGAAAGTTTTGGCTAAGGGACGTTCTGTCTACCCGGCGACCTAAAAATTACTCTATTTGTAGTAATCCTCGAGATGCGAGTATCTAAACAAATGTTATAGCCGTTTTTACTTGACATGCTGTGATAATTTTGGTGAAATTAAAAAATATAATTTAAAAAATAAATTTGTTGTATTTCAATGTGTTTTCGGGCAATCTTGAGGTGATAATTTTCAAAAGTTTCTTCTCAACGGCCAAAACATGGTTTGCCCCCGCGGCCTCGATTTCTACAGCAGTGTTTCTTCATAAAATCCTAATTACCTAGTTTCATGCCCTTACGTATACAGTCACCTAGGTTAACACTGCCTGACCCAAACAGGTTGCTCAGATCCACATATATACAATCAGTTATTTTCGTAAGGAAAAACTTTTCTTCTAATAAAATTGGTTGATAAGCCTAAATTGCTTTCCCTCAAGCCCCAGTCAGCATTTTAAACTTCTTCGTATGGTTTAAGATCGTCAATATTTTAAATGATGTAATATATATTATTTATTCACTTTTTAAACAATACGAACAAAACAACAATCTACCAGTCATGCAATAGATTTGTTTACATAATTGCGTGCTACATATTATAATACAGCACTTTTAACGCATTTGTCAAACGGGTGGCTATTTAAAAAACAGCGATGAAATTTCTGCTTTTTTCTGACTTTCGATACATTGTTTGTACTCGTTCGATTGATGAGTGTTTCCGGACTGATCAAATTTGGCGCCCATCGCAACACACTTTATCGTTTGAGTCTGCAAATATGTGTGGAAAAACGATCTAAATAGCGAAAAAAATTCTGTTGTTGGTCGTGCGAGATGTTTCTAAACTTTGCAGAAGTATGAACGATGGTTACAAATGCTGTTGCTACAATCTTGGAGGTAGCTACGATAGATAAAACATTTGCGTTATCCGAGTTCTTATTTTTGATGTTTTATTGGTTGGATAAAATACTTATTTTCGGTCACATAAACCATGGAAACTCCCTAAAAACGTTGATAGAAATACAGATATTTAGCTATAAAATTTAGCTATAAAATATATTATTTATTTTGTCGTTATATTAGTTACTTTAGTAGATTTTAGGATTTAAAAATTTATTACCATTTTCTCTTCTTAAAACAACTTTTGTGTATGCCACAATAGTGTTTGTTTTCGCCCCATCTGAAGGGTGAACAGCTACGAGCACGAATGCTGGTTGAAAGCTCATTGATACTTTTTCAGAGTAGAAACTTTCGCGTTTTTTTGCGTTTTTGGTTATTTTCGCGAATGTTTATGCCTTTGGAAATTATATTTTAAAAACCAGCCGTTGGCATGGAAATCTTTTTTATTATGTTACATAAGATTTAGTATAAGGTAATACTGCACATTTCTTCCCAGTGCTGCAAAGATGATGGATCGAGTGGGACTCGAACCCACGACCTCTCGCTTGCCGGGCGATTGCTCTACCGACTGTGCTATCGATCCGATGCTATCTCTCCAGCACAATGTAGTAGACGAGGCGAGGATACTACCTCCTTGCGCGCATACCACGAGGGCGAGGCGTATGTCCTCCTTGCGACATACCTTTCTACTAACACATACCAACGAGATAATCACCGAATGATGCACAATCGGAGCTCAAGTACCCAACACGATAATGTGCAGTATTAGCTTATACTAATAGTTATCTCACATATGCACCGTTGTTCCTATATAGATTTAGTGTTTATGTCATTTATTCACGATTATTTAAATGGCGCTAAACGAAAGATTTCGCCACAAAAACAAAATCTGGCGACGTACAATGTCCTAGCTGTAGAAAAAACAACAACCTTTTAATAAACATAGTGTTGTAATATGCCGTTAAAAGAACAGGATAAGAAAGTTAAATTTTTAAAACTAAAATATAAAGTGTAGTCGTACAACATCGATCGCAAATATCTGACTCGCGGACCCTGCGCTTATTTTATTACCGGGGGGGTTAAAAGCAATCGTTATAGAGTGAACTTTGAGAAGAAATTCAAGACACTTATTTAATGTTTATGCTGGCACGAGCGCCTTGTTTCGAGTGTGGTAGTAATCCGAATCAAAAAATGGCACTCCCTTACCAACAAAGCCACAGGAGACTAGTGGACTTCATCCATGTATACAAGAGACGAACCGCCATATGTGTCACGTGGCTAAACAAAATATAAACAAATGAGTCACACACTTTACTTTAGTTACCAAACTACGTGTAGTATTTCTTGAATAGCAGGAAAGGATTCTTTTTTTTTAAGAATTATTTTTAAAAAAACGTTCTGTTAAAATTTAAAAAAAATTACATACCAAAGGCCATCCTGCGGTATGACAACAAGCCCGGGCTCGTGTTTGCTTGATCAATCTCCCACAACTAAAAAAAGAAGAAAATCTCCTCGAAATATTAAAGTTAAATAGCAGATGTTTTCACATCTTCCTTATCATACTATAACCCACGGGGACGTCCGTCTTTTAAATTAACGCTATTTCGTGTGTCCGTTTGCACAACATTTTCTTGTCGTCGACTGATTTCATATGTTAACCGCCTCTATATTAATAGTACCTGTAATTTGTTGTCTGTCCTTTGCGCCAAAATGGTATCTCACTCTCGCGACATTTTATGACTTCACTCTCGGACATATGAAAATGTGATATATAAAGAGGGGAAACCAGTTGGATTTATCGTTTTTTGAAACACTAGTATTATTAATCGACTTAACCAACCTAGTTTTTAAAGTGAAAACAAGGTGGCGTGAATAATGACATTTAGACGTTTGCAGCATTATTGTGCGGGCTGCTTCATTTTGAATATCCTTATCCAATGTGTTTGGTTTAATACCTGCAAACACTGACTTCGTTTCATATGAACGCCGACTTTTCCCATTATATAGGCGCATGTGGGATAATTGAATAATAATGCGGTAGTGAAGTTTTTTCATCATATTTTTGATAACATTTGAACGTTTTCCGAATTTTTTTTAAACATTGTTATTTACCTCTTTCAAACCAATAGCCCGTAGACGTTTGTTGACAAAATTTTCTCGTAAGTTGAAACGTTGAAATCAATTGTTTTGCCAGGTGTCCATGGCAACCTTCAGCAAATATGGTGACTTTGGCATGATCAATTCCATTCCCCGTTCAAATGTTATCCTAGACTAGAAAGCAATAGCATGTATGAAAAACAAAACAAATCATGAACAGAAGCCCTGGGCACGCAGTCACAGACAGTCGTCGCCAGAATGTTAAAAATAGCTACACCATTAGAGAAGACATTAGAAAAATATTTGGCTTTAAACACGATACAAGCTTTTTTTTTATATGAATATAATATATAATTAGAAAAAAAGGGAAAATATCCTAAGAATATGCTCATCTAGAATTTTATTCTTTGATAACTCATATAAACGTTGTATCCTATTATTGATGTAACATGTCTTCTCTAAAGTTTCATTTGAAATATTTCTCCCCACAAATTCTAGTTGTCTGTCATTTGAATTAGGCTGCTTAAACAGCAGCACCTTAGGGGTGATTTTTTGCACCAGTTTGCATTCTCAGATCTTAACTGTGCTAAGAATTATATCAGGATAATTTTTTACCTAATGTTTAAAAATATTTATTTGAAACAAGAAATATGTTTCTTCAGTTACTCTGTGACAACATTCTTAATTTATTGGAGTTAAAACTCATTTTATCTTCAAATTAAAAAAAAAATAAGGATTGTAAAAATATGTTTTCATAGAAGGGTTGAAAATTAACATATCGCTTTTGCTATTTATAATTTAAAAATGAATAAAGATGTTTTGGGAGGGCTGCAAAATAAAAATAACAATAGCAATAATAAAATAATAAGGAAGACAAAATATTTTTAAAGCAGGAAAATTAAAAATTACAGATTGTTGACATGTGTGGTTTAAACAAAATTTCTCACAAAAATGTGAGATTCATTGAAATTTAATTATAACGAAATGTGGGTTGGACAGCCAAATTCGTGCCTTCAACCTTTCCTCTCCTTGTGTCTCGTACTGTCTAAGGATTATATGTTAGGAACTGTGAGGCAAACACACAACCTTTGGGGGAGCCATCTTGCTTATTCCAACATCTGCTGTTGCAAATGCCCTTTTACACTACCATCTTCATGATATAAAACCTAAGAACAATAAGAAGAAAAAACAAATACAGATCAAACATATTATCAGATTGGTTATGAAAAAACTTGTTTAGGCATATCATAAATCAAATGGAACCAATGATCAACCAAACATTTCAATATTAAGATTCATTGCATCTTTTATGGCACATCAACATGTGCAAATGTACTAAACTTAAAGTAAAAATGAAAAAAAAGAAGTACAACAGTTTTTAAAATATCAATTAAAAGAACATGTTAAAGTTCCGGTACACTCAACGAAAAAAGGTTCAGAAAGAATTTGTGCCCTTAAAGAATTTAGGTACATTAGCTGGTCAATACATGTTATCTACGTGCGTCAAAGTTTAATGTCGTAGAAACCTAGAATTTTTCATTGCAATAACAACAAACTTTTGCAATCAACTGTATAGAAACACACATATACACACCTCACTGCTGCAATACCTGGATAAACTTCGACTTCAAGTTCTTCGGCTTGCTCGCCAAGCGCACTTAACAAAGTGACCAAGTCTAACCAAATAATTTCCATGGTTATACATAGGTAAACCTGTCAACCGACAAACAAAATATTACGAAGCTAGTGAATATACAACCAGCTTACCAAAGTTGAAATTCATTTTTAAGTCTGCCTACCTTTAAAAACAGGTAGTGGGATGTATTTATTTTCTGGTGAGGTATCCATTTTATCTTTGTTACTGGTGTATTAAGTGGTGCCTACAGATAGAACAAATAAAATGGATTTACATCACTCCATTTACAATAAAGTAAAGCCCACACGAATGATAATAACAATTACATTTCTATCCTTTCCAATCAGGAAACAGTTCTTCTAAAGCACTTATTTCAATGCAAGCTCCTGACAAAGTGTGTGCTCCTAAAAGTACAACCTTACAAAAAAAAATAAAGATAAACAATAGTGGCATAGAACTAACATTATTATTTTTATCTACTTTGCTATTGCACTAGTTACACTAGTCATTAGCCTACGGAAAAATCCAAAGAAATTCGCTCATCCACATATAATTCTGCATTGGTATTTTGTGCATTCTTGTTGCCTGTTAAAATGAAATGAAATTACATCTGCAGCAAGGCTGAAATAAAGCTGCCGGTGGCAACCATTGTGAAACAAACAAAATAAAATTGTTATTATAGAAACTAATTTGTTTGTCACAGCAAATTTTGATAAAATATATTGTATTTGTTATCTTGTAGTTGAAGATTTTTGTGTGTGGTTAACCATGGCCTGGTTTGGCTGACAAATGACAAAAATACAAGCTATATTATGGAGACTAGTAGTAGTCTGTGGATAAATTACAGGTTCGCCTATACTTTATATGTCGCATTTCGTGTATATTATATGTATACAGCTAATAAATCGTGCAGAAACACGCTATTTGCTACTGCAAGAAAGACAGGTGATTAATTAATATAGAGACTAGGTATCCCATAATTACCAATTTCTGGACGCCTTTTTCAACAACACATACTCTACAGATCCACACCAATGTTCTTGTGGCAAGCCTGTTTAATTTGATAGCAGAACACATTCCCAGCTGGTCACCACCAACAATCAAACATCCTGTTTCATCAGCAACGCGCTCCATATCAACACCTTAAACAATAAAATAAATAAGAAAAACATTCTTAACTTGCAATCATAAAGTACATAAGATTGTAGAGACAGACCTGATACAATCCCAAGATTACACTTATCAATAAATTCTATGTTGAGTTCCTGGTTGAGACTGCAAAAAACTAAACAACAAAAAACTAAACAAAAAAACTATATAATATTTGTGAACAGTTTCAATGGTTTTACTTGGCCCCTCAACTCAAAAAATTTAATGACAATCTAGTTTACAGAATGACTTCACCTGTTTTTTCTTTTATTCTTTTCTTAACCAAAGAAAGAATGTAATCATCGGGAGAGGGCATGTTCAAGGAATACACAGAAGTAGTATATACAATTACTACACATAGCATATCCAAAATAGAAAATTAAAATATTTTTTTATTTAGTACAACAGATTGAAAAAACAGAAGGATTAATGTTCCAGTATGTTTACATCATTTAAAAAACTGAAATGCGGTTCTAGTTGTTTAGGTTAACATTGTCAGTTTAATAATATATGTCACAATGTGTAGCTGTTATCGAAGAGCATGCAATAACCTACCAACATCTCACCAACAGGTCATAATCTTCTCTAAATCTTTGTGAATATTGCCACTGGGTGAGTTTTCTTTCTCTTCTTAAATCTGGCCTTTTTATTTTTTCGTATTATGACATTTTAATAAAATCTATTCTTACCTAGCATTTCAAATTTTTACATAAGGTAAACAACAAAATGAGCAAGAAGTAATGTAAAGAATCAGATGGTTATTATTTTCACACACAACTATTATAAGCCAAAAATAATTTTTTTGTATTCAGAAGGCAATGTACGCATCCTTTCTCTCATGTTGAACATACATTTTGAATGGCCCCTATAAAGACCAAAAAAAAATTACCCAGCCATCTTGGATCTGTTTTCCCGTGAAACAATGGATTCGCGTTGTAATTCTTTTATTTCTCTACTGCTGTTTGTTGATATAGTTACGTACATGACTTCCAATGGATTGAGTAACTAAAAAAACAGTAGTTTTATAACAAAAGATATCAAACTGATCATTCATAGCTCTCATAAACATTGGGAATAATTTAAAAATTGCTATTGTATTTTTTGCATATAGAGAATCAGCAGTCCTGAATTTTTTGAATTTTGATTTTTTTTTGGTCTGATATAAATAACATATAAGGGGAAAATTAAACAAAGGATGGGAGAGAGGGGTGGGTAGGGGGTCAGGCACGCAGTTTTTCCCTTACAGTTTGTAGTATATATTTCAGCTTCTACATACTACACAACATTTTTCCTAAAACCTCCATTTTAAGAAACAAAGAAGAAGCACCAATTAGACTGCCTAAACAAAATAAAAAAATTGAATATAAAATTGGGAGTCTAACAGTGTAAACTGGTGTAAATTGTTATCTATGTCACACTACAGGTAAAGGTGACATTCAAATGCTAAGGCGTAGATGCACACGTCTTATGGAATTCCAAAAAGGACTCCAGATAGCAGAACCTAAATATTTAAGGTAAAATACCTTTGTTGTAATAGTGTTTGGTATAGTGCAAACAATTTTTTATACACTAACAATGAAAAATTTAAACTGCCTATCCTGAAATGGTTGTTAATGTTATGAGTCATACTCTAATGTTCTTTGTTATAGTTCTTAAAAATTTATCTCTGGGGAGTTATTCATAACATAGTAACAACCTTTTTTCCGATCAGTGAAATTTGTGGTTTGGATAGTTAACAGCTCCCAGGTGTATAGGCATAGGCTTTTTACTTAGATTGTAAGATACATAACTATGTTTTAACTATAACTTTTATACCATGCAGAAATAGAACATCCACCGAGCCGAGCCTAGCATGGCTTAGGCATTGCTTTACTTTCTTAGTAATCAAAGTCAACACAGGCTTTCAAATCCAACTTATAGCTTTTGCAGAAGTGAATTTTAATTCCCCCATATAGTATATAAAACATACAATATGATGTTGAAATCTATACAGCAAAAAACTTTGTCATCATACAAAATCTGCATTGCAGATATAAGCAGATACACACTTAAAGAACGAGAAATATTTGTTCAAGATATAAAAGCGGTAATATAATGCAGGTATGCAGATACGCGCTTTGAAAGAATGAGAAATTTGTGAGCATCATATATAACGTCTGCAATGCAAATACAGCGAGCGAGTGAGTGAACGAGTAAGTGAGTGAGTGAGTGAATGAAGAGCGTTAATTATAAAGTTTATCCATAACAACTTTGAGTCTGAAATTCTTTAAAAATCAATGTCTTTTTCTTCCTGAGAAATTTGAAAAATTGCTTTTCAATGTTACTTTGCGAGGAAGCCTTATCTTTCTTCTAGCTAATTACCCTTTCATTTTTATATTTTCAGCATTCTTTTTTCCCCCAATAAACGGGTTTGTTTTGGCACAACTTTAAGAATGGTGTTAAAAATTGTGTTTGGTATATCTCTGTAAATAGTTGGTGACTATTCAGAATACAGAAAGCTGTCCTTCTTTTCAGTAAAGTACCACTTGACGGTCAATACTAGATATTTGTTACACCCGGCTAAGCACTTTCCTGGCTTTGTTCAGGTGTTAGTCCAACACAGCAGAGCAGCAATGTTTGTGTAAAATGGAAGCAAATTGCCCTTTTAATTTACTCCTTTAATGCCTCAATGGCTTCGTAGCATTAGCACATAATTTGTGGTTTCATGTAACTCAATATCCAAAAAAATGTGCGATCACGTGTGCATGTGGCAGGCACACCATGTCAAAAATTGTTTAGATGCAATATATATGGAACACGCAAATTACTATAAAGCATGATTTAATTCCTAGAAAATTGCATGTCAAAACAACGGAATACAGGGCGCAATTTTTGGGAAATACTGCAATTGCCGAATCCCATGTTTTTAGCGTTTTTTCGCCTAAATGCCAAAGTTTCACCCTCCACCTTACGGTTAAATCTTATAGGTTTTGAAAATATATCAACACATTACGGCATGAATACTAGGTGAAAACTTGCATTTTCTTGAACAATACCAGTTTGATTCCACACGTGTGGGTCCCGAAATTATTGAAATTAAGTTAAAAATCACAAAAATTAAAAGGTCAGGGGACAAGTTTAATCAAGGAATTCTGAATACTGGAGATTTGTCGTCCATAATACCTTTGACTGATATATTAAATTACTTTTTCTCAAAAGCCATTTAAGGTGGCAGTAACCCTAAGAAAAATACAATTTAAGGACATAATTAGGAGTTATTTTCCAGGCTATATAATGATTATCCATATTTTTTCATCTGCTCTATACCCTATACAATATTTTATAGCTATATTATCTATACTATTATCTTCAAACAATATCTGTAAAATTATTCCTAAATTAAACATTGTGAATAATTAATTATTCTGCGAATATAGAGTTCCAGTGCTACGCGATGGTAAAATGTATGCAGAAAGAAATGACTAAATTATTAAAGGGAAATATTAATAACACCAAAGATGGCACATAAACATAAAATTTACGACAATCTTTATAGTACTGGTATATTCTTACAGGCAGAAGATAAACATTGCCTACAATATTGTGTATTAGCGCCCGTAAGGTAGGGTTACGTCCTAAATTGTCTTGGGCTTACAGTGAAAAATTCTGCACTCAGGTTACAAAGTACACACTAATTACTTTGTTGTATGGACATTGTATACATACGGTACGGCAGTGGGGTTAAAAATCTGGTATGAATTAACGTTGAACCCGGGGTGCCCCTAAAGAGGGTGCTGATGAAGCCGCAAATGCCGCATATAGGAGAAAGTTAGAGCGACTTTTCAAATTAAATATTGTCGAGATACGGAGGAGTTATCGGATTCCAACACGCCGAGAACTTACATAGATAGCAATTTCCTTGTAAAAAATACCCGGCACGAGAATAGTATTAAGAGAAGGCGCTTGATTGTAAACTATCAAAAACAGTTCCTTTAAGAACTTCGCCACCACATAGTAAGTTTATTTTAATTTTTATAGTTTTTTGAATCATTAGTGTCTGTTTTCTCTTCTTTTTTTTCGGGCATTGTCGGGTCTATGCGGGTTTTTTCGGGCACTCGCCCGAGAAAACGCCCGCCCTTTTAGACGCGATTGGGCTTATCGCACCCTTGTGGTGCCCTCTCCCTCTTAGTCCATTGTTTATGTGATTCAATGGGTTTGAGCCAATTTATGGCACCACCGATTTATGCTGTCCACAAGGATCAAAATGTTGCTCATCGAGGTAATTAGTTGATGTTGAGAAAAAACGTGAATAACAATACGAGGAATTTACAAGACAATACACTTTACGATAATTAATTATACATGCGTTCCTACACTCATAGTCGTTTACAATATTGAAAAAAGGAGGTAAAAAACATGTTTTTATAGAAGTTTGTTAGAGACGAAAGCATGTTTTCTCCAGTTTTTTAACTTCTTCGTATCAATTTCTTAAATTTCAAGTTTGCATATCTGGCTAAAAAGGGGTTTATTCTCAAAAAATCTCTGCTTTGCTGCTCTAGCAAGCCAGCTACTTTACTTTAGTTATTACACCAACAAAAACAGACTGCAGTAGCTTCCATTTGGAAAATATTTTTTCTTGGTAGATGGAACATCACAATCAGATGAGATGGCGGTCATTTAGCTTTCGTTTTTCTCTGCTTTCTCAGTTGTTGTTGTTGACGCTAACCTACATCACTGAAACATTTGGACTGGAACGATTGTAACCGAAAGTAGTAAAACGCAAAGCTGCCGGTAGCCACAAAATGCAGCTTTACTTCTAGCGAGTCACCGTGCACCAATGCACCATGCAGCAGGGCGTATTTGCAGATACGGTGGGCGTGGAAAAAATATTGACACAAAAACCACTAATATGGCAACACCTACATATTTTAAAATACTGGTGCGAATAGTTAATTTTTAAAAATACTAACAAAAAGGTTGTATGCTGGGCACAAACGAGAAAAAAGATTTTGTTCATTTCTAAATCTACACGTTTCGGTGTGTTTTTTCTCAACCACCATGTGGAAAACATAGCGTCACTTTACAGACCCGATTTAAAAGAACACTTGAACATTTGAAGTCCATCTGCGGTCCACAGAGCACATATGCCTAACAACCATTCTTTCGAGTTTTCGAAAAACGTTTAAATAATAGCGACGGGCAAGAGCGCCACCGAGTTGTACATCAAGGAATCGTTACTGTTAAGGAAATTAAGACATAATTTGAACATTATTATTGCGTCGTGCCCTCCAGAGATGCTTTAAGAATAGTTGAAAATTGCATGTAAACGCATATAATTTTACTTTAATTTTGCATTGTCATCATTCTAGTGAACAAAGGGGCTAACAAAAGTGTTCAGGTATGATCCGACATGGACATTTCTCCTCTATCCTGCGATATAGTGTGAATAACCAGGGAACCACATGCGCAAATTGATGATAGGTAGCATGCAAAATTTCTTAATTTTATATGACATTTCTTTTATGATGGTTGAGTTGAGTTGGGGAGTCTTAAATTTGTTTTTAGAGCGATTCATCAACTGTCATGTTCATGTAAAAGCTGTTTCATAGTTAACAAAATGACACGAGACACATTTTTTAACGACTCAGAACGTTCTGATTTTTATTTTTTTTCTGACAATTAGGACAGCGAGAAGAAACAGAAATATTTGTCAATAATAGACAACAAAAGTAAAATTCCAGGAATTTTCAAATCTTTACAGAAAACTTCAAGGAGAAAAGGAAGGTGAATGTTTCCCTAATCTGACAACTAAAAAAAAAACGAACATAAACTACCCTAAAATTTAGATGTTTAGTTGTTATACGTTTTGATTTAAACAACATTAACTCGGTTTTAGATGTATTTAAAGATATTTTGTTTGCTTTAAGCCACTCACAAAGGTTTTTTAAGTCATGGTTTATTAGTTTGTTAATCTTATTAAGTGATTTATTAACATATAAAATACTGGTGTCGTCTGCAAAATGATATGTTGTGGAATTTTGTATCGCCTTGTTTAGATCATTTATGTATATTATGTATATGAAGATTTAGTTCCTTTGATTGTGACAGAAAATATTAAAACTTGAATTGTATAAATCCACTATTTTGGTGAGTCATAAGGACAATAATGTTAAAACAGAAAAAAATAATGCTATCGAAATTGCTCCGCTTGAAAATTTGATGATATCAAGAATGGTTTCACTGCTCCAATTAAAAATGTTATGCTATCGAGAATGGTCTCACTGCCCCACTTAAAAATTTGGCTTCTAAAAACTTAAATCCTGAAAGGGGAAGTTCGGTCGAAAATTATATTTTCATAATCAATAGTCATAAAAGAAAAAAAACGGATACCATAATTCTTTTCAAGTGAAACCCTCTTTTTTCTGAAATAATCTGTGTTAAACACGCGTAAAAACACCTCCGTATATTGACCCCTTTACATTTTTACGAAGGCTGGGTCGAGTTTGAATTATGACGTTTTATAGTTCAAAAAGCGAAGTTCGGTGTTGGGGATAAGGTGTAATCACATGAAGAAGTATTTTGTCTATACATTTTTATTATTTTAATATGTCAAACTGTGCTGCCATCGGCTGTACAAATCGAAGTAGCGATAATTAAAAGACAGAAAAAGATAAGGGGAGCGAGAAAAATAAGGAGGTAGAGAACGAAAAGCTGACGACGAAAGACGAAGATAATAACGAAAGAAAAAATCGGGTAGTCTCTTATCAGATTCCCAGTGCGAAAAAAAATAAAGAGCTTCGAAAAAAATGGCTACATAATATAAAAAGAAGTGGTACCTTGCCGAAAGACTCTGGATTTTATATTTGTTCTCGACATTTTGAACCAGAATGCTTCGAAGGTTTTGTTAGCTATGTTTGTTAGTTATGTGTTTGTTAGCTACGTTTCAAACAGCCAAACATTTGTCTTTCTCGTATTTAGAAAAATTCAACACAATTTCATTTATTATAGCCATTTCCAAAACAAAACCATGTCAAAAAAATTATTATATTCCCTTCCCATGTTCCCATTTTCTTTCCCCAGCGCTGAATGTTTGTTTTTTTCACATCTAAAATTCTTCAATAACATGCTTTCGTAAGACGGGGGTATAAATTTTGGTCTTGTCTTCTACCGAGTGCATTGCATCACCCCTTAAATTATTGAGGGCAGACAGTGCAGTGACAAGCTGAATAGAATAAAACAACCACCGTTGTGTTTTTTTGTGATGTTGCTTTGGCAGTAGCAAATAATACCGAATAAAATATATGCGAAGGAGAGATGAATGATTTGGAGAAAACTCATGTTAGGCAAAATATTTTGAGAGAAGTTTTGCATCAGTTGTCGTGCTCGTATGCATATTTTTTTATCAACGCGAAGACTAATATTTAAAGGGAATATGTAGAGTTTTGTTATGGTTTTAAACAGGAAAAAGAAAATTATGCTTGGCTAATTTTTTGTTTATTTTACCTTCGAAATGATTGTCAGGAATTTCATTTGTATCCCTGCAACACAAGCCTCTTTCACTGTACGACTCCATCGCTCTACAGTGCATTGGCACCAGGTATTGTTGCCTCATCACTCTCGGAACTACACGTTCGTAATTTATTCAGTTCTTCCAAAGAAAGTTCTGGTTTGAAATTTAAGGGACTAAGAGCAGATAAGTCAGGTATGTCATCATTTTAGAGCTTGAATCGCTGCGAATTGGATCCATTGCTTACAAATTGACACTGTATTTTCAAAGAAGTAATTTGTTACAGATTTGAAAAGAAATATAGCTAGAAAAAAGTAGATTCTTTTAGCAAACTGTGTAGCCCTGTGTTGTGACTCTTTCACGCGATGCAATGTTTTGAACTATGAAACGTCATACTTGAGTTAGAACCCAGCTTTTTTTTTTTCTGACGCGCTTTTCAAAACGGAGATTTTTAAGAAGTTTGTGTCAACATTAGAGACAATTTTCCAAAACTCTGAGTTTAATGAAGTAAAGTTTTTTTGTTTTTATAAGTATAAACACGTGGAATTATAAAAAAAAAAAATGTTTTTAGACCGAACTTCCCCTTGAAGTTAAACTTCCTGGAGCACACGATGTTGATATTTTTGTCGTGTGATCAACAACCCACTTCATTCAATTGCAGTGTTAAAAGAAATCTCCATGGAATAATTAAGTTTCATAACCATAAGCTCTCTTAACGTGCACTTCTTCACGACCTCGCCAGGCCATTACATGTAAATTACATTACAAAACATGTGGTGATTCCCCTATATTTTACAAGGGTCACACCTTTGACTGCGCTTATAAGATATGATTGGCATGGAATCTTTTTTATTATGTTACATAAGATTTAGTATAAGTAATACTGCACATTATCTTCCCAAGTGCTGCAAAGATGATGGATCGAGTGGGACTCGAACCCACGACCTCTCGCTTGCCGGGCGATTGCTCTACCGACTGTGCTATCGATCCGATGCTATCTCTCCAGCACATGTAGTAGACGAGGCGAGGATACTACCTCCTTGCGACATACCACGAGGGCGAGGCGTATGTCCTCCTTGCGACATACCTTTCTACTAACACATACCAACGAGATATCACCGAATGATGCACAATCGGAGCTCAAGTACCAACCGATAATGTGCAGTATTACTTATACTAATATATCTCACATATGCACCGTTGTTCCTATAAGATTTAGTGTTTATGTCATTTATTCACGATTTATTAAATGGCGCTAACGAAAATTTCGCCACGAAAAACAAAATCTGGCGACGTACATGTCCTAGCGTGTATAAAAAACAACACATCTTTATAAGTAAACATAGTTTTATATGCAGTTAAAAGAACAGGATAAGAAAGTTAAAATTTTTAAAACTAAAATATAAAGTGTAGTCGTACAACATCGATGCGCAAATATCTGACTCGCGACCCCTGCCGCTTATTTTATTACCGGGGGGTTAAAAGCACACGTTATAGAGTGAACTTTGAGAAAAAATTCAAGACACTTATTTTAATGTTTATGCTGGCACGACGGCGCTTGTTCAGAGTGTGGTAGTAAATCGCCTAATCAAAAAATGGCACTCCCTTACCACAAAGCCACAGGGACTAGTGGACTTCATCCCATGTGAACAAGAACGAACCGCCATATGTGTCACGTGGCTAAACAAAGATATAAACAAATGACGTCACACACTTTACTTAGTTACCGCAAACTACGTGTAGTATTTCTTGAATACAGGAAAGGATTCTTTTTTTTAAGAATTATTTTTAAAAAAACGTTCTGTTAAAATTTAAAAAAATTACATACCAAAGGCCATCCTGCGGTATGACAACAAGCCCGGCTCGTGTTTGCTTGATCAATCTCCAGCAACTAAAAAAAGAAGAAAATCTTCCTCGAAAATATTAAAGTTAAATAGCAGATGTTTTCACATCTTCCTTATCATACCTATACATCCACGGGGACGTCCGTCTTTAAATTACACGCTATTTCGTGTGTCGTTGCACAACACTTTTCTTGTCGTCGACTGATTTCATATGTTAACCCGCCTCTATATTAATAGTACCTGTATTTTGTCTGTCTTTGCGCCAAAAATGGTATCTCACTCTGCGACATTTTATGACTTCACTACGGACATATGAAATGTGATATATAAAGGACGGGGAAACCAGTGGATTTATCGTTTTTTGAAACACTAGTATTATTAATCGACTTAACACAACCTAGGTTTTTAAGTGAAAACAAGGTGGGGCGTGAATAATGACATTTAGACGTTTGCAGCATTATTGTGCGGGTGCTTCATTTTGAATATCCTTATCCAATGTGTTTGGTTTAATACCTGCAAACACTGACTCGTTTCATATGAACGCCGACTTTTCCCCATTATATAGGCGCATTGTGGGATAATTGAATAATAATGCGGTAGTGAAGTTTTTTCAATCATATTTTTGATAACATTTGAACGTTTTCCGAATTTTTTTTAAACATTTATTTACCTCTTTCAAACCCAATGCCGTACGTTTGTTGACAAGAATTTTCTCGTAAGTTGAAACGTTAAACAATTGTTTTGCCAGGTGTCATGGCAACCCTTCAGCAAATATGGTGACTTTGGCATGCCAATTCCATTCCCCGTTCAAATGTATCCTAGATAGAAAGCAATAGCATGTATGAAAAAACAAAACAAATCAATGAACAGAAGCCCTGGGCACGCCAGTCACAGACAGTCGTCGCCAGAAGTTAAAAATAGCTAACCATTAGAGAAGACATTAGAAAAATATTTGGCTTTAAACACGATACAAGCTTTTTTTTTATATGAATATAATATATAATTAGACAAAAAAGGGAAAATATCCTAAGAATATGCTCATCTAAATTTTTATTCTGTTGATACTCATATAAACTTGTATCCTATTATTGATGTAACATGTCTTCTCTAAAGTTCATTTGAAATATTTCTCCCCACAAATTCTAGTTGTCTGTCATTTGAATTAGGCTGCTTAAACACAGCACCTTAGGGGTGGATTTTTGCACCAGTTTGCAATTTCTCAGATCTTAACTGTGCTAAGAATATATCAGGATAATTTTTTACCTAATGTTAAAAATATTTATTTTGAAACAAGAAATAATGTTTCTTCAGTTACTCTGTGACAACATTCTTAATTTATTGGAGTTAAAACTCATTTTATTTCAAATTAAAAAAAAAATAAGGATTGTAAAAAATATGTTTCATAGAAGGGTTGAAAATTAACATATCGCTTTTGCTATTTATAATTTAAATGAATAAAGATGTTTTGGGAGGGCTGCAAGAAATAAAAATAACAATAGCAATAATAAAATAATAAGGAAGACAAAAATATTTTTAAACCAGGAAAAATTAAAAAATTACAGATTGTTGACATGTGTGGTTTAAACAAAAATTCTCACAAAAATGTGAGATTCATTGAAACTATTTAATTATAACGAAATGTGGTTGGACAGCCAAATTCGTGCCTTCAACCTTTCCTCTCCTTGTGTCTCGTACTGTCTAAGGATTAATATGTTAGGACTGTGAGGCAAACACAAACCTTTGGGGAGCCATCTTTGCTTATTCCAACATCTGCTGTTGCAATGCCTTTTACAGCTACCATCTTCATGATATAAAACCTAAGAACAATAAGAAGAAAAAAACAAATACAGATCAAACATATATCAGATTTGGTTATGAAAAAAATTGTTTTAGGCATAATCATAAATCAAATTGGAAAAACCAATGATCAACCAAACATTTTCAATATTAAGATTCATTGCATCTTTTATGCACATCAAATGTGCAAATGTTACTAAACTTAAAGTAAAAATGAAAAAAAAGAAAGTACAACAGTTTTTTAAAAATATCAATTAAAAGAACATGTAAAGTTCCGGTACACTCAACGAAAAAAGGTTCAGAAGAATTTGTGCCCCTTAAAGAATTTAGGTACATTAGCTGGTCAAACATGTTATCTACGTGCGTCAAAGTTTAATGTCGTAGAAACCTAGAATTTTTCATGCAATAACAACAAACTTTTGCAATCAACTGTATACGAAAAACACATATACACACCCTCACTGGCTGCAATACCTGGATAAACTTCGACTTCAAGTTCTTCGGCTTGCTCGCCAAGCCACTTAACAAAGTGACCAAGTCTAACCAAATAATTTCCATGGTTATACATAGGTAAACCTGTCAACACAAACAAAATATTACGAAGCTAGTGATATACAACCAGCTTACCAAAGTTGATCATTTTAAGTCTGCCTACCTTTAAAAACAGGTAGTGGGATGTATTTATTTTCTGTGAGGTATCCCATTTTATCTTTTGTTACTGGTGTATTAAGTGGTGCCTACAGATAGAACAATTAAAATGGATTACTATACTCCATTTACAATAAAGTAAAGCCCACACGAATGATAATAACAATTACATTTCTATCCTTCCAATCAGGAAACAGTTCTTCTAAAGCACTTATTTCAATGCAAGCTCCTGACAAAGTGTGTGCTCCTAAAAAGTTACAAAAATTACAAAAAAAATAAAGATAAACAATAGTGGCATAGAACTACATTATTTATTTATTATCTACTTTGCTATTGCACTAGTACACTAGTCATTAGCCTACGGAAAAATCCAAAGAAATTCGCCCATCACACATATTATCTGCATTGGTATTTTGTGCATTCTTGTTTGCCTGTTAAAATGAAATGAAATTACTCTGCAGCAAGGCTGAAATAAAGCTGCGGTGCAACCATTGTGAACAAACAAAATAAAATTGTTATTATAGAAACTATTTGTTTGTCACAGCAAATTTGATAAATATATTGTATTTGTTATTTGTAGTTGAAAGATTTTGTGTGTGGTTTAACATGGCCTGGTTTTGGCTGACAAATAGACAAAATACAGCTATTATTATGGAGACTAGTAGGTAGTCTGTGGATAAATCTACAGGTTCGCCTATACTTTATATGTCGCATTTCGTGTATATATATGTAATACAGCTAATAAATCGTGCAGAAACAGCTATTTGCTACTGCAGAGAAAGACAGGTATTATTAATATAGAGACTAGGTATCCCATAATTACCAATTTCTGACGCCTTTTCAACAACACATACTCTAAGATCCACACCATGTTCTTGTGCAAGCTGTTTTAATTTGATAGCAGAACACATTCCAGCTGGTCCACCACCAACAATCACAACATCTGTTTCATCAGCAACGCGCTCCATATCAACACCTTAACAATAAAATAAATAAGAAAAACATTCTTAAACTTGCAATTCATAAAGTACATAAGATTGTAGAGACACCTGATACAATCCCAAGATTACATTTATCAATAAATTCTATGTTGAGGTCCTGGTTGAGACTGCAAAAAAACTAAACAAAAAAACTAAACAAAAAACTATATAATATTTGTGAACAGTTTCAATGGTTTCTACTTGGGCCCCTCAACTCAAAAATTTAATGACATCCTAGTTTACAGAATGACTTCACCTGTTCTTTTTCTTTATTCTTTTCTTAACCAAAGAAAGAATGTAATCATCGGGAGAGGGCATGTTCAAGAATACACAGAAAGTAGTATATACAATTACTACACATAGCATATCCAAAATAGAAAAATTAAAATATTTTTTTATTTAGTACAACAGATTGAAAAAAACAGAAGGATTAATGTTCCAGTATGTTTACATCATTTAAAAAACTGAAATGCGGTTCTAGTTGTTTAGGTTAACATTGTCAGTTTACATATATATGTCACAATGTGTAGCTTTGGTTATCGAAGAGCATGCAAATAACCTACCACATTCTCACCAAAGGCATAATTTCTATAAATCTTTGTGAATATTCACTGGGTGAGTTTTCTTTCTCTTCTGTAAATCTGGCTTTTATTTTTTCGTATTATGACATTTTTAATAAAATCTATTCTTACCTAGCATTTCAAATTTTTACCATAAGGTAAACAACAAAATGAGCAAGAAGTAATGTAAAAGATCAGATGGTTATTATTTTCACACACAACTATTAATAGCCAAAAATAATTTTTTGTATTCAGAAAGGCAATGTACGCATCCTTTCTCTCATGTTGAACATACATTTTGAATGGCCCCTATAAAGACCAAAAAAAAATTACCAGCCCATCTTGGATCTGTTTCCCGTGAAACAATGGAGTAATGCGTTGTAATTCTTTTATTTCTTCTACTGCTTGTTGATATATTACGTACATGACTTCCAATGGATTGAGTAACTAAAAAAACAGTAGTTTTTATAACACAAAGATATCAAACTGATCATTCATATCTCTCAAACATTGGGAATAAATTTAAAATTGCTATTTTTTTGCTATAAGAATCAGCAGTCTGAATTTTTTGGATTTTGAATTTTTTTTTGGTCTGATATAAATAACATATAAAGGGGAAAATAAACAAAGGATGGGAGAGGGGTGGGTAGGGGTCAGTGCAGCAGTTTTCCCTTACAGTTTGTAGTATAATTTCAGCTTCTACATACTACACAACATTTTTACCTAAAACCTCCTTTTAAGAAACATAAGAAGAAGCACCAATTAGATGCCTAAACAAAATAAAAAAATATTGAATATAAAATTGGGAGTCTAACAGGTGTAAACTGGTGTAAATTGTTATCTATGTCACACTACAGGTAAAGGTGACATCAAATGCTAAGGCGTAGATGCACACGTCTTATGGAATTCCAAAAAGGACTCCAGATAGCAGACCTCAATATTTAAGGGTAAAATACCTTGTTGTATAGTGTTTGTATAGTGCAAACAATTTTTTATACACAACAATGAAAAATTTAAACTGCCTATCCTGAAATGGTTGTTAATGTTATAGTCATCTCTAATGTTCTTTGTTACAGTTCCTTAAAAATTTATCTCTGGGGGAGTTATTCATAACATAGTAACAACTTTTTTCCGATCAGCTGAAATTTTGTGGTTTGGATAGTTAACAGCTCCAGGGTGTATAGGCATAGGCTTTTTACTTAGATGTAAGATACATACTATGTTTTAACTATAACTTTTATACCATGCAGAAATAGAACATCCACCGAGCCGAGCCTAGCATGCTTAGCATATGCTTTACTTTCTTAGTAAATCAAAGTCAACACAGACTTTCAAATCCAACTTATAGCTTTTGCAGAAGTGAATTTTAATTCCCCCAATTTAGTATATAAAACATACAATATTGATGTTTGAAATCTATACAGCAAAAACTTTGTCATCATACAAAATCTGCATTGCAGATATAAGCAGATACACACCTTAAAGAACGAGAATATTTGTTCAAGATATAAAAGCGGTATATAATGCAGGTATGCAGATACGCGCTTTGAAGAATGAGAATTTGTGAGCATCATATATACGCTGCAATGCAAATACAGCGAGCGAGTGAGTGAACGAGTAAGTGAGTGAGTTGAGTGAATGAATGCGTTATTATAAAGTTTATCCATAACAACTTTGAGTCTGAAATTCTTTTAAAAATCAATGTCTTTTTCTTCCTGAGAAATTTGAAAAATTGCTTTTCAATGTTACTTTGCGAGGAAGCTTATCTTTCTTCTAGCTAATTACCCTTTCATTTTTATATTTTCAGCATTCTTTTTTCCCCCAATAAACTGGGTTTGTTTTTACACAGCACAACTTTAAGAATGGTGTTAAAATTGTGTTTTGTATATCTCTGTAAATAGTTGGTGACATCTCAGAATACAGAAACTGTCCTTTCTTTCAGTAAAGTACCATTATGACGGTCAATACTAGATATTTGTTACACCCAGCTAAGCACTTTCCTGGCTTTGTTCAGGTGTTAGTCACAACACAGCAGCAGCAATGTTTGTGTAAAATGGAAGCAAATTGCCCCTTTTAGTTTACTCTTTAATGCCTCAATGGCTTCGTAGCATTAGCATCATAATTTTGTGGTTTCATGGTAACTCAATATCCAAAAAATGTGCGATCACGTGTGCATGTGCAGGCACACATTCAAAATTGTTTAGATGGCAATATATATGGAACACGCAAATTACTATAAAGCATGATTTAAATTCCTAGAAATTGCATGTACAAAACAACGGAATACAGGGCGGCATTTTGGGAAATACTGCAATTGCCGAATCCCATGTTTAGCGGTTTTCCCTAAATGCCAAAGTTTCACCCTCCCCTTACGGTTAAGATCTTATAGGTTTTGAAAATATATCAACAATTACGACATGAATATAGGTGAAAACTGCATTTTCTGAACAATACCAGTTATGTCCACACGTGTGGTCCGAAATTATTGAAATTAAGTTAAAATCAAAAATTAAAAGGTCAGGGGACAATTTAATCAAGGAATTCTGAATACTGGAGGATTTGTCGTCCATATACCTTTGACTGATATATTAAATTAACTTTTTCTCACAAGCCTATTTAAGGTGGCAGTAACCCTAGATATTAGATATTAGGAGTTATTTCCAGGCTATATAATATATCCATATTTTTTCTGTTATATCACTCTATTACAATTTTATAGCTATATTATCTATACTATTATCTTTCAACAAAAATATCCTGTATCAACAATTTCTCTTCAAACTTAAACATTGTGAATAATTAATTATTCTGCGAATATAGTTCCAGTGCTACGCGATGGTAAAATTATGCAGAAAGAAATGACGTAAATTATTAAAGGGAAATATTAATAACAACAAAGATGGCACATAACATAAAATTTTACGACAATCTTTATAGTACTGTATATTCTTCTAGGCAGAAGAAATAACATTGCCCTACAATATTGTGTATTACGCGCCCGTAGGTAGGGTTAGTCCTAAAATTGTCTTGGCTTACAGTGAAAATTCTGCACTCAGGTTACAAAGTACACACATAATTACTTTTGTTGTACATGGTTGTATACGCGGCGATAGGGCAGTGGGGTTAAAAATTCTAGCGTTGAATCAACGTTGAACCCGGGGTGCCCCTAAGAGGGTGCTGATAAGCCGCAAATGCCCGCATATAAAGGGCAAGTTAGAGCGACTTTTCAAATTAAATTGGCGGTTGTCGTCCGAAACCGCCCGCACTTTCCCGAACTCGCCCGGAACATTCCTGAAATGCAATTCCTTGTAACATACCATGCGGACGATAGTTGGAAGAAGAAGGCGCTTGATTGTAAACTATCAAAAACAGTTCCTTTAAGAACTTCGCCACCACATAGTAAGTTTATTTTAATTTTTATAGTTTTTTGAATCATTAGTGTCTGTTTTTCTTTTCTTTTTTCGGGCATTGTTCGGGTCTATGCGGGTTTTTTCGGGCAACTCGCCCGAAAACGCCCGCCCTTTTTACGGCGTATGCGGCTTATCGGCACCCTTGTGGTGCCCCTCCCCCTCTTAGTCCATTGTTATGCTGATTCAATGGGTTTCAGCCAATTTATGGCACCGATTTTATGCTGTCCACAAGGATCAAAATGTTGCTCATGAGGGTAGATTAGTTGATGTTGAGAAAAACGTGAATAACAATACGAGGAATTACAAGACAATACACCTTTACGATAATTCAATTATACATGCGTTCCTACAGCTCTCCATCGTTTTACAATATTTGAAAAAAGGAGGTAAAAAACATGTTTTTATAAGAGTTTGTTAGAGACGAAAGCATGTTTTCTCCAGTTTTTTAACTTCCTTCGTATCAATTTCTTTCAAATTTCAAGTTTGCATATCTGGCTTAAAAAGGGGTTTATTCTCAAAAAATCTCTGCTTTTGCTGCTCTAGCAAGCCAGCTACTTTACTTTAGTTTATACCAACAAAAACAAGACTGCAGTAGCTTACATTTGAAAATATTTTTTCTTGGTAGATGGAACATCACAATCAGATGAGATGGCGTCAGTTAGCTTTCGTTTTTCTCTGCTTTCTCAGTTGTTGTTGTTGACAGCTACCTACATCACTGAAACTTTGGACTTTGGAACGATTGTAACCGAAAGTAGTAAAACGCAAAGCTGCCGGTAGCCAAAAAATGCAGCTTTACTTCTAGCGAGTCCACCGTGCACCATGCACCCGCAGGGCGTATTTTGCAGATACGCTGGGCGTGGAAAAATATGACAAAAAACCACTACTATGGCACACTACAATTTTTAAAATACTGTGCGATAGTTATATTTTTAAAATACTAACAAAAGGTTGTATGCTGGGCCAAACGAGAAAAAAGATTTTGTTCATTTTCTAATCTACACGTTTCGGTGTGTTTTTCTCACCACCATGTGAAAAACATAGCGTCACTTTACAGACCCGATTTAAAGAACACTTGAACATTTGAAAGTCATCTGCGGTCACAGAGCACATGATGCTCAACAACCATTCTTTCGAGTTTCGAAAAAGTTTAAATAATAGCGACGGGCAAGAGCGCCACCGAGTTGTACATCAAGGAATCGTTTACTGTTAAGAAATTAAGACATAATTTGAACATTATTATTGCGTCGTGCCCTCCAGAGATGCTTTAAGAATAGTTGAAAATTGCAGTAAACGCATATAATTTACTTTAATTTGCATTGTCATCATTCTAGTGAACAAAGGGGCTACAAAAGTGTTCAAGTATGATCCGACATGGACATTTCTCTCTATCCTGCGATATATGTGATATATAACCAGGGAACCACATGCGCAAATTGATGATAGGAGCATGCAAAATTTCTTATTTTATATGACATTTCTTTTATGATGGATTTGAGTTGAGTTGGGGAGTCTTAAATGTTGTTTTAGAGCGATTCATACTGTCATGTTCATGTAAAAGCGTGTTTCATAGTTAACAAAATGACACGAGAACATTTTTTAACGACTCCAGAACGTTCTGAATTTTTATTTTTTTTTCTGACAATTTAGGACAGCGAGAAGAAACAGAAATATTTGTCAATAATAAGACAACAAAAGTAAAATTCCAGGAATTTTCAAATCTTTACAGAAACTTCAAGGAGAAAAGGAAGGTGAATGGTTTCCCTAATCTGACAACTAAAAAAAAACGAAAATAAACTATTAAAAAAATTTCCAGAAGTTCCCAGGAGTAGTCGCCATATCCTGAATGGATTACAGAATAGGCATGGTACAATTTCGGCTAGTAATTGCATGATGTAAAGTCTCTCTGCATAAATTATGTACCTTAAGGAGGGGCAGTTGCACCACAGACGTTTCTTGAAAATCCATAATGCGAAATTTGATTTTGCTGACCTGGTCTGCTGGTGCAGCGTTCGCTTCCGGTGCGGAAGTTCTTGGGTTCAACCCCGGCCCAAATTATACCAGAGACTATAAAAGTGTGAATATATCCTTTTTGCTTTGCGCTCAGCATGAGAAAAGGATTGATATCTTAGTCGGTTGTCTAGTTGACAGAATATTTTAAAGCTTCTTAATGGGTATACACTGTTGGTGAAGGGTAAAGCCAGAAGCCAATGCCGCATTTGGAATCATTATTTCTACTTATTATTTTAGTGCTGCTGACAAAGGCTAACAAGAAGAGCGAGACTTGCCAGCTGGGATATTGCAGGACCTTTTTAAATTATCATCAGTCAGTCTATGACACGAACAGAGGATATTTCTGTAAACAATCTTAGTGTCAGAGATTTTCTAAACGCAACATACGATAAGGTGTTACAGCAGAAATTAAAAATGTTTGCTTGTATTTACTTCTACGTGGTTTCGCCAAAATGAACTTCGGTTAAGTTAAATACGGAGAAGTGCAAACTTATTGTCTTAAGAAAGCCTAGAGAACAACCATTTTCTGTACCTGTAAATGGTCAGCATCTAGTGGAGTGTAAGGAGGATAAACTGTTAAGGCTGGTTTTCATTCAGCGCTTTTATCGCCATAGCGCAAAAAACGCCGACTCGCATTGCGCAACGCATGTGCAGTGAATAGAAATTGCCGCTGATCCGGCGCAAATCAATGCGCCATAGCGCCGATGAAAAAGCTAAACTAATCCGACTTTTGCGCCTAGATTGCCTCGCTTTAGCTTTTTGAAGAAAAAGCTAGCTAGCTAGCATTACGTTTCACAGTTTTTTCTACCTAAACTAGGTATCAAAAATACAACAATTCTTGTCAGATCTAGGATCAAAGTGCACAGGTTTCAAACATAGTATCAGGTTCTCTTTCTGTTGATTAGATAGACTTCATTTCCTTTTAAAGTGAGAAAGTTTTGGCTAAGGGACGTTCTGTCTACCCGGCGACCTAAAAATTACTCTATTTGTAGTAATCCTCGAGATGCGAGTATCTAAACAAATGTATAGCCGTCTTTTACTTGACATGCTGTGATAATTTTGGTGAAATTAAAAAATATAATTTAAAAAATAAATTTGTTGTATTTCAATGTGTTTTTCGGCAATCTTGAGGTGATAATTTTCAAAAGTTTCTCAACGGCCAAAACCATGGTTTGCCCCCGCGGCCTCGATTTCTACAGCAGTGTTTCTTCATAAAATCCTAATTACCTAGTTTCATGCCCTTACGTATACAGTCACCTAGGTTAACACTGCCTGACCCAAAACAGGTTGCTCAGATCCACATATACTAATCAGTTATTTTCGTAAGGAAAAACTTTTTCTTCTAATAAAATTGGTGATAAGCCTAAATTGCTTTCCTCAAGCCCCAGTCAGCATTTTAAACTTCTTCGTATGGTTTAAGATCGTCAATATTTTAAATGATGTAATATATATATTTTTATTCACTTTTTAAACAATACGAACAAAACAACAATCTACCAGTCTGCAATAGATTTGTTTACATAATTGCGTGCTACATATTATAATACAGCACTTTTAACGCATTTGTCAAACGGGTGGCTAATTTAAAAAACAACGATGAAATTTTCTGCCTTTTTTCTGACTTTCGATACATTGTTTGTACTCGTTCGATTGATGAGTGTTTCCGGACTGATCAAATTTGGCGCCCATCGCACACTTTATCGTTTGAGTCTGGAAATATGTTGTGGAAAAACGATCTAAATAGCGAAAAAAATTCTGTTGTTGGTCGTGCGAGATGTTTCTAAACTTTGCAGAAGTATGAACGATGGTTACAAAATGCTGTTGCTACAATCTTGGAGGTAAGCTACGATAGATAAAACATTTGCGTTATCCGAGTTCTTATTTTTGATGTTTATTGGTTGGATAAAATACTTATTTTCGTCACATAAACCATGGAAACTCCCTAAAAACGTTGATAGGAAATACAGATATTTAGCTATAAAATTTAGCTATAAAATATATTATTTATTTGTCGTTATATTAGTTACTTTAGTAGATTTTAGGATTTAAAAATTTATTACCATTTTCTCTTTCTTAAAACAACTTTTGTGTATGCCACAATAGTTTGTTGTTCGCCCCATCTGAAGGGTGAACAGCTACGAGCACGAATGCTGGTTGAAAGCTCATGATACTTTTTCAGAGTAGAAACTTTCGCGTTTTTTTTGCGTTTTTGGTTATTTTCGCGAATGTTTATGCCTTTGGAAATTATATTTTAAAAACCAGCCGGCTAAACTGATCTGTAAATTTTGCGGAATGACATTTAAGTGTACCCAGAATATCAGTCTGTAACCAAATACCATTCTTGTTTACATCATTTAGTGCTAAATATGATTTATAATTCAGACCTTTGCCAGACAAGTGGCTAGATTCAAATATATAAAAATAAAAATCCTCAGGAAGACTCGTCCCGTCAGAATATCATATGCGTATTGGCCTTGGGGGACGAGGCTTTTCTTTTAAATGTGAGGCTCACACATCGATAATTACACATTTTATAAAAATATAAATTTTTACCAAACAAATATAAAACCTATTTAGAAACCTATTACTTTTTTCTCTTGCTTAAAATTTATTTTGTTTATATGGCACAAAATAGTTTGTTGCCTCTTCTTTCCCGACACGAGCGCTCCGTAATAACGGCTCAGGGACCAAAAGACGCTGGGGAGAAGGGTGAATACAGATTTTTTAAAAAAGAAACGTCCCCGGCGATCAAATTATCACGATGAAAAAAGAAACGTCCCAGCTATCAAATTACGTAATCTCACGTATAGTACACGTGTGGACTTGGATGTAAACACATGGTCCAGGTGATATCTCCATGGATCAAAACAAAACAGAACGTATATGTAGCTATGTACTATTACTCTTCGATCAATACAATTTATATAACAAGAATATTCAAAATAAATGATCAAATTTTATAGTAGGAAAATTTTAATTTCAATGCCGCCTGCAAAGACTCTTTCTGTAAAAGGAACAATTAGTCAAGGTAAGAAACCAGTAAATGAAGTAACTTCTAACATAGTTATAATCTTCTTCTAATACACGAGTTCACAGTTTCAGTTAAACATTGTTTAAATGAGTCTTTCTTTTGTTACACTGCTCTTATTGTTAAAAAGAAAGTAAAATGTTATGAATTAAGAAGGCTCTAGAAAATTGAAATATTTTTTTGTGAAAAATTTAAAAAGAAAAGTTCCAGTTCCTTCACATATGTTTTTTAAGTAAGGTTACTGTCACTAACATACTAAATTTTCATGCTGTGAGACTAATTATTTCTTCAGGGGATATAAGATATATTCACAATGCCCATAAGGTCAAAGCCTTATTACATTTACTCTGTTTACTTCCTTATTTAATACAGAAAACGAGCAAACAACTTCTGTGTGTGAAGAAGTGTATTCGAAAGTAATATAGCATTTTTTTTTACCTGTTTTATCTAGCTAGAATTAACTTCCTGATTGAAAAGCTCAAAGTTTAAAGTATGCACTATAAAACTTACAAACATATTTATTCTAAATAGCTATCTTATTTTATATATTATGTCCTGCGACTGTTAGCAAATTTAGTGATGATAGCTTAAGTCAGGGTTTCAATACCTCTTACAAATTTGAAATTCTAAATTCTCCACATAATAAAGGATTCCTCCTCCATATATATACTAATTTTTGCATCTTTGCCCAAAAATCTTTATGCATTAAGTGTAAAGATGCCTTTCTACCCTCTAACAAGGTTTTTCTTGTTATTTTTTATGGTATTGATGATTGAAATCTCTTCATTATTGCAAATAAAATTCAAAATCTTGTCATTTCTCCTCATTTTCAGCATAAGCAGAATATCTTAATTTGCTGTTTTTCCCTGACTTCCAGAGCAACTAGGGTTCTTATAATGTTTATTATATACATAATATTAAATTTCTGTTTTTTTTAGGGAGACATGATGAAAAACGAGAATTACTCAAACCTTATTCAAAAGAAACCTCTACTGGGTCACCGTCAAAGAAAACTAAATTTTATGATGATTACATGAGTTTGGATGAATTTTTTCAAAAGACTTCTAATGACAATGAATGTGAGACTATTGAGGATAATGATTATCCAAGACCTAATGGAAATTTATTGGCAAGTTTATACACTTTGGGAAATCTCATTCAAAATCAAAAGAAGCTAATTCAGTGTCAGCAACAGAAGAATCTTGTGGCAACTTCTACTTCAAAGTCATCTGTTGTTCCAACTGACAATCAAGCTGCCATGTTAAATAAAATTACACACAGTGAAGATAGTGGCACCACACATTCTCATGCCAGACCAGAAAGTTACTACAGTTCTGACATTAATCCCCAACAAAATTCAGAGCCTAGCAGCAAATTATCACCTGACTTGTCCACTACAACAGAAAATCTAGAAAATGTGACACAAAGTTTACCCTCGGTGCCGAATGTTGTGTCATCATCGAAAGGACATATTATTCCCGATTCTTACAAAGACGTTGACTACTGGAATAAAAGAAAAAGGAACAATTTTGCAGCTAAAAAATCACGTGAAGAGCGTAGAAATAGAGAATTAAAAGTGTTTTCTGAAGCTAGACAATTAGAGAAGGAAAACTCACAACTTACAACCATATTAAAGAGATTAACTGCACGTAACGAACTTCTAGAATCACGCTTGCAAGAGGTTAGAAAACGTTCTTGGCAAGGTGAATCAAGTGGAATGTCAACGTTTTCAGAAGAAACTTAATATATTTCAGAATTTACCATATTTTTATGTAGGAATAACACAAAAATAAGAATATACACTAATGTACCTAAAAAATTGTGAAAAAGAACAACACATTGAAATGCATATTGCTCATTCTTAAAAAATCAAAAGATGAATTCTCAAATGTAAATTTGTTGGATATAGTTTTAGATATGCAGCTTTCTTTTTGACAACATCTTGTTCTATTATGCAAGAAAGCTAATACCAAAGATCAATGCCCCAAAACGTATATCAATATTAAAATATTATTACAAATTCATTTATAGCAATTTTTAATTACTATACGGAATTAATTTTCGCGGTTGAGGAGTTAAAGTATTTATTCCTCGTTGTATTCAAAATATTTTACAGAGATTATAAATTCAGTATTAATCATCATCTGCATCCTCTTCAAATAAATCGAACGCATTTCGAATTTCCTCGCCTGTTACCTTCCATTTCCCATTCGTCATCGAATCTTTCTTTTTATTGATGAAAAAATCAATCTCCTCTACATCCATATTTGGTGTGTGATCAGCGATACTTTCATACTTAACAAGAGGGACAATTAAATAAAAGAGGTCGAGTTTCGGCAATCCTTTAACTCCTTCATATTGTATCGGTTATTCCCGTTATTTCATCCATTCGCGATCAGATGGTTGTACGCATTCATCAGCCAACCTACGTGCAACGGCTTAAGAAATGATAATTGATTTCCGCCAGCGAAGGCGGAATCTTTAAAATCGCCTGAGGAGATCTATAGAGAGATAGATAGAGACAGCGCAGCTAGGTTGGACGCCCGAAACTTATCCAGGCTAAAGCCTAAATCCTCGTTTTGACAGATTTTTTTCTGAGAACGAGGCTAAAATGAGTTTTAAGCCAATAAGAATCCTTACAGTGCAACAAATTGTTTTATTATCCAATGAACAATACTTTATTTTAAAGTTTATATGTTATCGAAAGTTAAAGCTCGTGCAGTGTAGCATAATGAAGATCGTCTTATAATGCGCCATCTTTGATGTTATTAACGTTTCCCTTTAATAATTACGTCATTTCCTTCTGTACAATTTTGCAAGCACGTAGACTAAAGCTACATTCAGCAAAACTAATTAATTATTCATGAATTTTAATTTAAAGAGGAATTGTTGAGGCTGAATATTTTTGGTGAAAGATAATGTATTATAGCTATAAAATCGTGACAAGTGTGTTATAAAAGAAAAAATAAGTATATGTAGTCTAGTAACTGATTATGTAAAAAAAAATTTGCAAGTTGTTTTTCAGAGAAAAGGAGAAAATAAATAAATTTTCAGCCTTGCCGTTGTTCTTATTTTGTTTTTATTGTTCATCAATTTTCAGGTTTATTATTTTTCTTTTAAAATTGTTCTTATAGAGAAATGAAGTTTATGTAAGTTAAGCTAGCTATGATTTGCAGTTACAATAATAATCAAAAATTGAAATTTAAAATTTTAGAATATTCAATGATTTTGTTCCCCCATATTACTCAGTCCTCTTCAAAGTTCAGTACTTTTTCAGATTATTGCTAATGGCGGAAATCTTTAAGCCGCAGGGCTTCTTGTTTCAAGTTGACTTCTATGTTATCCGCGGGTTTTCCTTTTCTAATTCATTAGCGATTTGTTTACTATACCATTCTGTCAAATTCAGTTTTTCATGATTGACTGAAATTTAGAGAATTTCGCGGAATTTAATTTTTTCATATTTTGTCATGTTTTCTTTATCTCATCAAGGCCGAAAGTCACCAAACAGAAAAGAAACCATTGTTTTACTTTCAACATATAATTTTTACATGCGACTTGTATCAATATCACACTAATAACACATGAAACACCCAAATCGTTATTTTTGTCAATGTTTTGATTAAAATAATATAGATTTTTAACAGAAAAGATGAAAAGAGGGAAAATTTAAAATAACAAACATTTTTTTTTTCAGTTCTTTACAATAACATTTAATTTGTTTACAAAGTTTAAATCTTGGTATCTCAAAAACAATTTTTGCTTAATACACCCATATGTTTTAGGCTAAAAGGTACAAGCATTTATGTATAATAGAGACAAAACTATAATATTAATGTTCTGGGCATTGGCATACTAAGCTCTCAAAAGTTGTCTGTTTTTCCTTAAAAATGAATTTTTATAATTTTATCACAGTGTGAAGTTAAAAAAAGTACAACAGAGAAGCACAAAAGCAACTTTTCGATATAAATTCGGTACTAGACCTTAAAAAGCAAAACTGAGACACCGTTTTAGTACTCAAGTGGAGTAGATTTGAATAATGTGATTTTTATGCGATAAGCTTTAAATGCCAGTACCTTATAGGCTCAAGAGTCAGCATATCCGAGTTTATTATTGTATGACAAAAATAACACTTTTCGATAGGAAATTTATCTGTCTTTCAGGCAATATATACTTTTATTTCGCAGATTAGGAAATACAGGCAGTATTTCCAACATGGGCAATAGGTGTTTCATGCATCCTTAACTACTTTTTCCAATCCACTTAAATGTTTTTTGATCCATAAAAAATATAAATGTTAGCGAGAGGAGGATTTTCCTGGCTACTGTGAACATTGACAAGTGAACTGTGAAAAGATCAAATTACGTGTACACCAAGTATAGAAATGACTTATATAATTACTTGTGGGGACAAAGTTCTAAATTTGCCACCTTATCTCATTTTTTTTGTAGCTAATGTTTCCAACTACCAGCTTTCTGTCAAATTGAAGCAGCGGACAGCTAATTAGCAGACGAAAAAACAATTAGCTACAACGATGGTGTCGACTAATTGCCACATATGGGCCATATATTAATACATATATTAATTGCCATATATTTCAGGCCCGAACTTTGTCACCCAAAATCTTCTAGGTCCTAACTATGACAAAATTTCGATACACTAAAGTTTACAAAAACAGCGAAAAAAAATTAGCCTCGATATATCAGACAATTTTCTAATGTTTGAAAAATATGGTTTCCTAAAAATATAGAATTGGATGAAAGAGTTGGTTTAGTTTACTATTAATTAATTTATTTATTTTATAAGCTGTAATACAATGGGTGTTTTCCTTGAAGAATATATACCCATAATTTTCCGTTTTGTTCCTTTGATCTTAGCTTACATTTGTTGATCGTAAACAACCATGGAGAGTGGAAACTCTGTATTAACAATCTTGCTCCGTGTTCGATATTTCCAATATTTACCAAGTATTGACTTAAGTTTTCTACATTATCACTAAACTCCACTGAACTATTTTAGCATAAGTTCTTTGGAATACAGGGCAGGTTTTGAGTTTTGGCAATGCCAAACAGTTGCAATCCATAACAGAATTTTATTGCTTAAAGGTTGTAAAACCTTCGACAAAATCTTTTAATTCCATGTCTTCTGGCGTATGCGACACATACTAGCTAAGATGAAGACTTCTATACCCAGTGATGATGACTTAAATTGATACAATTATATTTAAAACAAGGTTTTGCTCCAACCTCGTCCCCAGGGGATTTTATGTTTTGGGCGTTAGCCGTCAAGTAAGCGCTCACGTGTGTTGTTGAGTATGGAGATGACCTATACAAATAAAGAGATGCTGTTTTCTTACTAAACAATGCTACATGATGTGATCAATAGTGAATATACAAAATTTGCCATCTCAAAATCTCAAGACCTTGCCACCTAGCGTCTGACCAAAATCAGTGTACAAACTGTAGAATTAGGATGCTGCAAGATTTTCAACTGGTAAAAAATAAATTAGGCTGATCAAAAATGTACGAAAAATAAAGACCTCGGGACGAGGTTGGATATAATAATTGTTAATGTTATCGCTGGTTAAAAAGAAAGAAAAAGGGAATGTGTATTTAATCAGACAAAGTCTATTTATTTATTCAAATTTCTCTCCACACAAGCACCTTTCTCAGAGATTGTTAGGCTTTTTTACATGGAGGTTAGTGTGACAAAACCTTTGAACGGTATCTTTTGGTAGAGGAAAAATCAATGTCTGTGGGAACTAATTTTTTTTAAAGGAGAGGCGAACAAAAAATTATTTTGTGGCAGCCAGAAAATAAATTTTAGGCGAGATAAAAAAAATTATAGATTTCTAAATCCTAAAAATCTACTAAGGTATATAATAACAAATAAATAACTATATTTCACAACTAAGTATCTATATATCTTCCTAACAACATTTTTACAGAATTTTCATGCTATAGGATGAAAATAAGTAGGTTTTGGATGTATTTACCAGTAAACAACAAAAGTAAGATCTTTGACTTAAGATAACCAAGAATATTTTACGTACTATAGTAGTGACAACATTTAATAATCTTCGTTTAAACTTCTCTGAACTTAAGAAATATCTGTCATGACCAACAACAATATTTTTTTCATGTTTTAAGTCCCTTTCCTACAACATACTACGAGCTTCAAGGGATGAAGTTTGTTATGATGAGATGGCGCCAAATTTAAATAAGGAAACATTCAACAACAAATCGAACGCGCAATATGGTGGCTTCATCTTTTTTTATTCACGAATCTTAACTATCTTTTTCTTTACTCACAAAGTAAATATCAATTTTTGTTCAGTACGTTCAGTAGTATAAAATAACAAAAACATGTCCGTCACATGTTGTTCAACATTTGCTATTTTGATCTTAACATTTTCTTTCACACAATAAGGAGAAATATATTCTATTGTTTTTTAATTTAGCCCTCTTGGCAAATGTGTAAAAATACTGAATTTTAAAGATGTAAACAAAACTGGTATTTTTAACAGACTGTTTTATATATTCGGTCAGTCTGATGTCGTTCCGCAAAGTTTCAGGTGAAAATTTACCGTTTTTTGTGAAAAACATCAAATCTTTATAACTCAGCGAATATTTTTAATATCAAAACATTCTTAGTCTTTGTTTCAGCACTTTTTTTATTATGATGGCTGTAACATGTAAATTGATTTATTATACAGTATTCTCTCTAATTAGCGGACACCGTGTCCGGCTAATTAGAGGTGTCCGCCTTTTGGAAAGTTTTACAATGTAAGCTCAAAATTTGAAGAAAATGCGATTTTGTATACGAAATGTGTAACTTAAAAAATTAGCGGGTACCGTTCTGGAATTAGACACGAAAATAGAAGAAAACAACTAAATTGAACGTAATATAACTTTTTTTTAAAATAACAAACAAATATCAACATCATAATATCAACTAAATTAACGAAAATATTTTTTAAAAAAACTTTACTTGGAGAAATTTTTTTTTAATAGATTGTTGTTTTAAGTTCCTGACTCGAATAATTTCAAGTCTGTCTTTAAGTGAGGATAAAGAAGTTCTTTCTTCTATATTGAAATCTTTCAAGTTTATTAATCTATCAATTATGGTTAGCGCTTCATGCGTAGTGATCTTCTCTCCAACGTCATCATTTTAAAAAACACTCTCAGCAGATGAAACCTCTTCTACATCAACTCCAGATTCTTTACGGAGATATTCTATTCTATTCGACAGTTTTCTACTGAACTACTCTCCAATCTACTTCATCATTGTTGATTGCAGACAGTGAACTACACGTTTCAACATCAAAATCAATATACTCTTCAGCAGTGAAAGATTCGGAATCTGTAAGTTTTTTGAAAAGTTCTTTGAACTCCTCATCGACAATATCTTCTTCATCTTCACTTGTTTCCTTAGTAAAACCACATTTAGCAAAGCAGTTTTGGATTGTGTCAGAAGTAACCTCTTCCCAAGCTTTAGCGACCCAATCAATAGCTTGGAGAACATCAATCTTCTTTGGAATTTCTGAAGCTAGTAAGTCCTCTTTAACACGGGCAATAACATAGCGCATTAACTTTTTTCGATACTAAGATTTAAAACTTTGAATTATTCCAGCATTGAGAGGTTGCAAGCGAGATGTGGTATTTTTCGGCAAAAATACGATCTTTATGTTGCTATACTTGTCTACCAATGACGGTGGATGGACAGTGGCGTTATCCAAAAAAAAATTACATTTCTTTTCTCTGTTTTCATTTGACGGTTTAGAGTTTAGAGGATTTTCTCCATGATTTCCACTTGCAGACCCAAGACTTTGGGTCTGCAAAGTACATGACCTTACTAAGCTTATCTGCTGCACTAGCTAATCGAAAACACCTTGGTTTTTTACTCCGCCAGGAAATGTACGAGGTCGACATACCCATACTCATCGAAAAAGATTGGAATGAGTACCAGTACAAATCTTTTGCTAGAGGATATCATGTCTACATTAACATCTGGAGCCCCTTGGTGGGGGAATTGTTACGGACGGAAATGCAATAGCAATAATAAGAACTGATTCTTTACAAAACGAAAGCATTGTTGGTCACATGCCACAAAACATATCAAAAATATGTTTCATGTTCTTGAAAGTCTCGAACACTTCGATTACAGCTGAGGTTTGTAGAAAGAGGGTTAATCGTGGAGGTGGATATGGTCTGGAAATACCAGTTATATATAAGTTTTTTGGACAACAAAAGTTGATTGACTGGTTTGCGAAGAAAATTGATGCCTTGCCGACATTTCTCGTAAAGTTTCAAAGTGTTTAAAATAAATATTTTAAAATTATTCAATTATTTGGACTGTCCGCTAATTGGAGAGAAAAAAAGCCTATAGTTGCCATTTCGTGAAAAAAAAATTGTACGCTAATCAGAGTGTCCGCTAATTGAATGTCCGGCTAATTAGAAAGTTTTCTATGAAACTTTGACCAGAAAACGGCCGGTGCATGATGGACAAAGTGTCCGCTAATGAAAGGTGTCTGCCTTTTAGAGTAGTGTCCGTTAATTGAAGAGAATACACACGAAGAACCATGTAATTTATGGATATGCTTGAAAAAAAAAATAAAAAAAATCGGTTATTATTATACTGTGTAAAGCAGATCAAGCCAGTCAGTCTGGTCCTCAAAATCAACACTGTCATCTGCGCAGGGGCGGTAAAACGGCTTCCCTGCGCCCGCTAAGTCAACCTTGCTTCTATACCTCATGTCAAAATTAAATGAAGTCTATGCCATCCGCCAACCGTGTTCAAATGTGGCGGGAAACCTTACAGACGCACGTGTGTAGCTAAATAGCTGAAATTGTTTTTGTCTTTTTGGTAATGTTGAATTATTGTGTTGCGATTTAGTATATGTATGCAAGGTTTTGCATACCATTCTAACCATAGCAGTCACTGCTCCTGAAAACTCCTTGTTTAGCCTTTGCTTCAAGCATTTAAAAATATAGATTGTAAAATTTGGGACAAATTTGGAGCCACTTTCTCCCCTTTGTTGCTTATTTTATTACATGGAAGTTAGCTTGTTTATTTAACCTTAGGACTCTCTTGTAAATACAAATCACGCAAAAAGAGATCTATTTTCTTAAATATACACTTGAGTGTTTTTAGATTATAAGCTATAATAAGTTGTTTTAAATTAGGAGATAAAATTTTTGATGTATATATGACCATAAAACAGAATTTCTAATTAAAAGTTTGCAGCAAAAAAGTGCATATACAAAATACCATTTTTACCACATGCTTTGTTTTTAACAATCTGAGTAGTGTCGATGTAGAAAGGTATATAATTGTTGATGAGACTACTTTGACTTTTTTTCAGACTCGCATCTTTATTCAGATATTCATAAACAATAATGTAAGAAAATGAGAGTTTGGTAAACCCCCTGTGAAGGTTTGAATTTAAAACAGCGTACCAGATCCCTTTTAATTGTTTTCTATTTTTTTTATTAAAATGCAAAACTAATACGTAAACAAAGGGTTAATACCGCCTGTCCATAAGATGAATCTTTTTAAGTTTAACAAAATGGTTTGTCAAAGATAATTCAGAGCTTAATATGAGCTTACCTCCTCCCAGTTTTACCCCATTTTCAACCTAATAATACGTTCAATTGGAAATTATGCATATTCCCCAGGTATTATGCATATTGACACTAACTCTAACAAAATAACCAGTTAATATGCATAATTCCTAGAATCAAAAATACAAAAAAATAGAAATCTTTGGTGTTTTATGTATCCTTAAATTAATTTCACAATTATTGCACAATTTTTATTCAGAATATATAAAACACATCAGCTAGGTTATAGGTAGTGTCCTATCTTCAGTATTCCCAGAGTAGGTCTTGAAAAACTGCTCACATTTTTTTTATTGTATTACCATTGTATTGGCATTTCTTAACTTTCTTTGCTTTCTTTTTACAACAAAATTGCAATGTTTTGTAAAATATACTGGCATCTGTTCTAAAATGGTCACATATATACTTCATGAATTTTGAATTTTTTTGTATGCATTTTACTGCATGGGTGGGGTAACAATGACCCATTTTTGAGCCCACATTGTAAGAAAACTGCATTGTGTGCTCATGAAAAATTGCACTTGCAGTCCCACAGAAATAAAAATAGTCCAACCCTGACCCACTGCTTAACCCTTTCATTCTGTTTTACCTGGCAGATCTCTTTTCATTGTAAAGGGAAGAGTATATTTGCCTTAATGTCATTCTCTATCCAATGTTAAATTTCTGTTTCAGGAAAATATATTATCTAAAATTAACTTTTGAATTGAAAAAGACATTCAAATTAAAAAAAAAATTAACAACCATGACAAGGGTCTTTCACCTTCTCCCAGCATCAATACTTAACTGGAAATTGACTTTTACAGTTGTGAACTTTAAAATGACCACAAGGTCTGCCCATATGAAGTAGCTGACACCCATTATCCTTAAATGCCACTGAACCTCTCAACAATTGACTTCTATGTCCTAAAAAAACTCACCTAGAACTTTCTCTATTGCTGACCAAGAAATTTCTTCATTGTTAACCTATAAATTGCACCATTGCTGACCTAAAACTTTCTCTATTGCTGACCTAAAGATTTCTCCATTGCTGACCTTGAAATTTATCCATTGCTGACCTTAAAATTTCTCTATTGCTAAGGTAGAAATTTTTCCATCGCTATTACCTAGAAGTTGCACATTGCTCACCTAGAAATTTCTCTGTTGCTCAGCTAGAAATTTCTTAATTGCTCACCTAAAAATTGCACCATTGCTCACCTAAAAATTGCACCATTGCTAAAATAGAAATTTCTCCATTGCGGACCTAAAAATTTCTCCATTGCTCGCCTAGAATCTACACCATTGCTCACCTAGAAATCTCTCCATTGCTAACCTAGAAATCTCTGCATTGCTGACCTAGATATTAGCTTGAAATTTCTCTATTTCTCACCTAGAAATGTCTTTATTGCTGACCTAGAAATTGCACCATTGCTAACCTAGAAATTGCTCCAATTATCACCTGGAAATTTCTCCATTCCTTACCTATATATTTCATCATTGCTCACCTAGAAATCTCTCCATTGCTAATCTAGAAATCTCTGCATTGCTGACCTAGATATTACCTTGAAATTTCTCTATTTCTCACCTAAATTTCTCTATTGCTGACCTAGAAATTGCTCCATTGTTCACCTGGAAATTTCTCCATTCCTTACCTATATATTTCATCATTGCTCACCTAGAAATTTCTCCATTGCTATAACGTAGAAATTGCACCATTGCTCACCTAGAATTTTATCCATTGATGACTTTGAGCTCTCTCCATTGCTGACCTAGAACTTTTTCCATTCCTGAGCTATAAATTTCTCCATTGCTCACCTATAAATCTCTCCATTGTGCTATTACCCAGAAGTTGCACCATTGCTCACCTATAAATTTCTCCATTGCTTACCTATAAATTGCACCATTGCTGACCTCAAAATTGCACCATTGCTGACCTCAAAATTGCACCATTGCTGACCTAAAACTTTCATTATTGCTGACCTAAAGATTTCTTCATTGCTGACCTTGAAATTTCTCCATTGCTGACCTTAAAATTTCTCCATTGCTAACCTAAAAATTTCTCTATTTCTAAGCTTGAAATTTTTCCATTGCTATTACCTAGAAGTTGCACCTAAACCTAAAAATTGCACCATTGCTCACCTAGAAATTTCTCCATTGTGCACCTAAAAATTTCTCCATTGCTGACCTAGAATTTACACCATTGCTCACCTAGAAATATCTCCATTGCTAACCTAGAAATCTCTGCATTGCTGACCTAGAAATTACCTTGAAATTTCTCCATTTCTCACCTAGAAATTTCTTTATTGCTGACCTAGAATTCGCACCATTGCTGACCTAGAAATTGCTCCATTGTTCACCTGGAAATTTCTCCATTGCTTACCTATATATTGCACCATTGCTCACCTAGAAATTTCTCCATTGCTATAACGTAGAAATTGCACCATTGCTGGCCTAGAACTTTCATCATTGCTGACCTTGAAAATTCTCCATCGCTGACATAGAAATTGCACCATTGCTGACCTAGAACTTTCTCTATTGCTGACCTAAAGATTTCTCCATTGCTGACCTAAAGATTTCTTCATTGCTGACCTAGAACTTTTTCCATTGCTGAGCTAGAAATTTCTCCATTGCTCACCTAGAAATTTCTCCATTGCTATAACCTCGAAATTGCATCATTACTAACTTAGAACTTCCTTGAAGTGTCATGTAAACAAAGTGGACACACATTTGTATTTTGTGTGTATACAATTGTGTCTGACACACAAAATCAAAGGTAGTGAGGCTACATTTTCTGTTCTATGTACTTAAAAGGTAAAAAATTGCACTTAAAAGTTCATACACCTGATATGAATATGGCATTAAGTCAGTGATAATGCAAAAAATATTTTAATACCATTTTAGATCATGTGAGCCAAAATAATGTTAGTGAACCCTAAATTCTGACATTTTTGTAAAGAACAATGCATCAAAAAAAAGAGACCATATTTCAAGTTAAACCAACATACATTCATGTTTGTAGTTAGAGGTCCTTCTTTGCAGACAGTCGGAAAAAGAAGTTTATCTTCCAGGAAATTGAAATGGAAATGCTCAATAATGAAAGTTTTAAAGCTTAAGAAGATTCTAAATATATGCATTTGTTGTTGTTTTGTATATTATATTGTATTTCCAGTTAAAGATAAGGTCTTGCACATATGCAATGGCCTTATCTTGCACATATATGTTAGATTTCATTACAAGTATATCAAGGTCAGATGAAATTTTTAAAGGTGAATATATATCTTAACTCTTGGTGGTGCAGAGTGTTTTTAAAATGGCCCTTTTTTTTAGTCAACAAATAATCAGCCTGAGCTGCAGTTGATGGCTGAGGACAAGACCTAGACCATTCATGTTTGGTACCATTGGGTAGTTCAATTCATCCTCTTTCTAAAACATAAAGGAGCAATTTTCATGACATCCTCAGGAGTTATGGCTGTCCAACTGTGGGGCTGTTTTTGCCCGGATATTTCTGGGAGTCCTATTTTAATGGTTAACAGGGAAATAAAGATTTTCAAAAAATTCCCAACGTGCTAGTTGTGTATATAAGCTACAAGAACATTTTATTTAAGGGATGTTTTTATATTTTTGTGACTGCTTTTATTAACATATGGTTCATGCTTTGTGGTATGGATCTGGTTTAATAAGATATTTAAAGTTAATTCAGTCATAACATATAAAGGTCATGAAATTTATTTTGAAAACTCTGATGCCATGCTAATTAGGCATACAGCACTAAAAAATAATTGGTTATTTAAAGGTGAAAAAAGGCAATTCCATGCAAAAAAAAATCAGTCACTAAGAATGTCAGATTATGATTTTTTGAAGTGATTGAATACAAAATATGGTTTAGTAACTGTCAAGTTAGGTCAGTTTAAGCTTTTAAAATTAACAAGCTGCATTTTTAAAATGAATTATATTTTTGTACTTTTAGATATTTTTAGATATGAATTACTGATCACATGATTGATGTTGAACCATGGAGCTTATCAGTCCAATTAATAGTGAATATTTTTCCATGTTCGATGAAGTTACTATAAATAACCAGTTCAAACGAAACTGTGATGCTTTCCAACAGAAAGACAAATCAAATGATAGTGGTTTTGCATCTTTAAGCAGTGAAGAGTTACAAACAGGCAATTTTAGACCGATGTTTAATAAATCAGTGAATGTTGTTAAAGCAAACAATTCTGTCAATGGACACCAACATAAATTATTAGACCAAAATAACAATTTAAAGGATAGAACCGCAAATTCTAAAACAATCACCATTACCAATAATGAAGTTTCACCAATTGTTGCCACTAAATTCGTCAGTACAGCAGGTACCGTTGTGGTACCTGTGATAAACTATAATCAAAATAAAAATAAAATAAAACTTGCTTCAACTAAAACTATAAAACCTGAGTTACTACCTAAAAAATCAGAAATTGTTTTTTATCCTACTGCATCTGTGAATTTTCCGTCAGTACCAAACAATTTACCAATGCAACAGAAACAAACATATGCAGTAAGAACATCTCATTTAGATCACTACCAGCAGGCAAACTTATCACTGCCGTATTACAACCATCAATGTTATAAACAATCAGTAAGTCCAATTTGTAATTACCAGGAGCAACAGAAAACAGAGTTTTATTGTAAACGGAATATAGTAAAGTTAAATCAGACATATAATACAAACAGTGTAAACATTCAAGCTGTCGATCCTTCTAAATTCGATTTATATGATGGGACGTATAATGACAGTGAAGAAGAACATGATAATTTCAAAATGGAGCATATTCAACCTGTTCAACCCATATGCAGTAACCACTCGTTAATCCTTGCAAACCAAACCAGGTATGAACCCGTCATTACTCATGGCAGTTTTAAACCAACAAACGTCATTCATCAGCCTGCCACAAACATCAATAGTTTATATTCGCCACAGCTGTTTCCTCCTGTTTCTGATCCCATGCTGTTTTTAGAAATGCATTCTAGTGGCAAGAAAAACAATACAAATTTAAACAGTTTTGTCAATACGAGGCTGATAGACAGTAACTATTCATACAATCCTTTTTGTGCAGCAAATCAAACATTGCCAAAAAGTGAAGTTATTTTTCAACCGCATAATAGTATTCCAATGGCAAACAAGCCAGGACGATGTGATAAGACTGAAGTATCACAAACAGTGACATTGCCTACTGTAAACAGCGATGCATTTTTCTTAAGAAAATCACACAATGAAGTGTCTCCTGAAAAGTATTTGCATTTTGCTGAAAACATCCTAAAAAGAAACGTGTTCAGTGCAGCATCTCCACCATCTTGTTTATTTGAAACAAAGAAAAGTGACAGCAACTTTCACTATATGGCAAACACAATCCCATGTGATATAATAACATCTAAAAGTCCACCAAAAACAAACAAAAATGTTTCTAACCAACACACTGTGAATTTATCTGTTAACACTAAAATTGCAAATAATGCCAACAATTTTTCTTCAAAAAATATCATATTGAAAACCGCTTTGCCTGATACAAAGGCAACTTTGTGTAAAAAAGCCATTTCGAATAAAGAAAACCGAAAGCGAAAAAAGAAAGATAGTGGCAATCGGCCCAGCAAGAGCAAAGTCCCATGCGCGATAACACCATCTTATTTATGTCATGGTAAAAATCAGGGTATGGTTGGCTTGTGGAAAGAACAGTCAACAAAGGTTGTTCCAAGAACTTGGATACATGAGGAAGAGAATATGAATCTAAAAGGTATGATAACGTTCTCAAATTCCTGTATTTATATCTTCATAGTTTTTCTTTTGTCAATCATTCAATTTCATATACATTCTAACTCTATTTCTGTCACGTTGGCAACCAGCTGTTAAAGTCATCCTTCATGTACCTATATTAAACTTTTTCCACATTTGTATTTTGTTCGGCGACGTAAAATAGAAAGACTGGTTTAATTATTACGTCCAAATATAAAAGTCGGGCCTGTCAGGCAAATATTTTTTCGTAAGATTGATCACTTCCTGTTTGTTGTTTTTAGATGATGTCTTTCTGGATGACTCCAGCTGTTTGAGGTGTGGCATATGTTGTATAGCTGAGGAAAGCCAAACTTGCATACACATAGAGAGAAGACGAATTATGATACCGAATCCAAAGTCAAAACATGTGATGAGTCTGCGAAAGCGAAACAGCGATGTTTTTTATGCAGATGTTGATAAATTTGCAGAAGGAGGAGATAGTCTAACACCTAAAATTGATTGTAACAATAACGAGCAAGAGGCGTTTGGTACAGGTCCTTCAATGTCTGAATTGACATCAACTACAAATGCAATGCAAACGTCCACTCCGAAAAAGTTATCAAGCCTCTATTCAAGTGCAGAAGAAACATTCCTGGAGAGCATGTCTAATGGAGGCATCACGAATTGCCCTAGTCCAATTTCCTTGCCAGCTAGAAGTCATTGTGATTTAAATAGTTCCACAAAAAAAACTTTTACACAGGCTGTCGTAGATAAAGCAATCGAAGTAGATTCTAATAATGGACTTACTGACTCCTTAAAAACGATAATGGCGAAAGAAATTCAAAAATCATCAAGACAAATTGCAGATCTACCTGATGATGATAAACATGTCCATACCAGATCCAACATACTGCAAAGTAAAACGTTTAATAAAAAAGTACCAACTGTCATTGAGCTTATCGAAAAAAAAAAATTCAGAACATACTGGAATTCGTTATTAAGCCAAGATAATGTCGACGATATTGACAGTGTTGATAGAAAGACAACTAAACCAACTGTCATGAAAGGAATTAGTCCTCTGTTTGAAAGTAAAGAATCTCGTAAAGTCAAAAGGAAGAAAAAAATCAAGACAATTGTGTCTCCTTCTTTTAAAGGACCAAAAAAACGAAAGGTGATTAAAGTACCAATTGCACTAGAATCTTCTCAAGCAGCATTCAGATGTAAGAAAAAAAGAATTAAACAACCACAGCGGCGATCGCATCCTTTAAAACAGCGTAAGAATAAAAAAGAAAAACCTGGTACTGGTGAATTTTCAAGTGAAGATGAGCTCCCGTTGTCACAAGTAGTTCACCGGCTTAGCTTATCTCCTCCACAAAGTCGCACTAATCCCGAGATAGTAATCCCGATACCAAAAATAGATATTGACGAGCTGTTGCAAGTTGTTGTTATTTCACACCCTTGGAAAATGCTTACAGTGCAGTGTCAACAAGAAGAGTTAATATCCACGCAACGATCTAAAGAGGTAGTAAGTCATGAGTTAACATCTGAAACAAAACCCATCGATAACAATTCAATGCACATCAACGATAACAAAGAGAATGCATCTAAATATCGTGTATACAGTGTTAAGAATGAGGAGATTTTTGTCGCGGAAGAAGAATTAGTTCCAATTACCTTAGATTTTGGAGAATAAATGGATACTGGTGAGAGTAACATGTCATATAGCTTAAAGTTTTAAAATTTATTTTTGAAGTTTCGGTTCAGTTCAACTGTGTTTGAAGTTAGTTGATTTTATTGCAAGAACTTAAGTTTGCCCGATTGTATCTGTCCTTTTAGCTATCCCTTGTATATGGCCTATCCAACCCGTTATTCGTATCTACCCCAACCATTTCTCTCATCTGCCCCAACCATTACTCTCATCTGCCCCAACCATCATTTGTTCATCCCAATTTGCCATTTTTTTTTGTCCCATGATCTGTAGAAATCCCATTTTACATATAGTTTGTATTCCTTCTATATTATAAGCTCAAACACTTTTCATGTGAATTAAGCAAACGTTTTATGAAATTCTTTTTCAGAAGTGCATAATATTTTTAAACCAGGTTATATATATACATTTTTTTTTAAGGTATGAAATATTTATTCAGAGAAATGTTATATATATTTATATTTATAAAGAGATGTTTATTACATAGTTTTTATGAGTTTTTTAATTCCAGAAAGTTCTTCTGTACACGTTTTGTTTTGTTTTTGTGTCGTAGCTTCTTTTGTTTTATTAATCCAGAAATAACTGACGGTAGTACAGTATGTTCAGGAGAATATGCACTTATGGTAAGGAACTTTTTGTCTGCAAAAGGCGTAAGCTTGTTATCATGAGCGTATTGGTATTATGTGAGAAATCTTTCCCAGTTGATTTTTATGCTAGTTTTAATTTTATACGTAGTTGATTAGGTTTATACGAGTTTCGAAGAACAATTCATAAAAACGAAAATATTATCTTGTGTTGTTATGCAACTCGATTTTTTCTTTTTAATTAGTTGTACCCGCAGCATAAAACCTTGTCCGTTATACTTTTCTAAAAAAAAATCAAGCCTGTATTATAACAAAATGTCTTTTCACGAAAGCTGTGTCGAAAATAGTTACAAATAGATACGAATTTCTTAATTTTTGCGCGTAGATTCGAATTTGCCACCGTTAAAAACTAGTTGCCATGGTAACACTTAAATTTTACATGGGTTTACCTTCTTAGAAAAACAGTCCTTTAGAATACCTTTTTCTTCTCGTATTAAAATATTTTGTGTTTCTTGTTGGATTTTCCAGAGGTTGTCTTGCTTAACTTTCAATTTTTTAGCCTGACTACTTTGCTTCAGTTTTATCCAAATTTCAACCTTTGCAACTTGGCTACTTATTAAGTAATATACAGTTTTTTTTATAAGCAACTCGTGTATAAGCAACTAAATACGATTTGAAAAATTATCAACCGTTTTACCCGAATCAGACGAGGAAGACGGAGAGATTAAAGATAGAGATGAAGATGGCAACGAAGAGAATGAAGGATAGAAACATTCATGATGTTCTTTTTAATTAATCCGTTATTTCTTGGCTTCAAAACAGTGACTTCTTTTCGTATTTTCCCTTTTCTTATAAAAACATTGAAAATTTGATCAAAGAAAATTACGCAACCATTAAGCAACTGTAGATCTAGATATTAACCAAAAAAAGGCAACTTGAAATGTGACTAAAATTCTAAGTTGATTATAAACAAAATCGTGTACATTTAAACTTTTGGTGGGTAAAATGGAGTAACTATTTTTTATGTAGTACCGCAATGATCGAAGAAGTGAAATTCCCTGAGCGTTCGTTCTAATCATAGTCATGAGAAAAAGATTGGAAGAAATCGAGTCAAGAAATCAAGAAAAATAATTTTCGCGAGTGGTCCATGGATCTTTCTCGATACTTTTTTTTCGAGAATTATGTTTCGCGATAGGCATAGGTTTATGTTCAAAGGGTCCTGGAATAGCGTGTAAAATTGCAATAAAATGTCATCGAGTTTCTTTCGCAAAAGTCTACAAGTTTTGTTAATTATTGTTGACATTATGCTTTGAGTATGATCGAATATTGGCGTAGAAGATTATTCGGGAGTGGAGACTCCCATCGGTCACATTGAAAGTACATTAAATCTTAAAATGTTCGGAAGGATTAAATTAGTCTGCTAGCCAAGGAGAAGGGTCATAAGTGTCACAGGATAATTTTATAACCGTTCAAGAAGAACCGGTAATAAATGGGTTTTTAAAACATTTTGTGCATTTTCCAAACCAGATTTTTTTTTCTTCAAATAAAGCCTAAAAGAGAATGTAAATCGACATTTTTAAGCTGATGTCAGCTTTTTTGTCTTGAAATTTAAAAAAAAATAGCCGGTTTGATCTTCAAAAATTTATAATTCTAAACATTTTGCCGTACACTTTGACGTTGCTTTGAGTATCCACATTAAATCTTGGGCTGCCAAGCCTGATTTGTCAAACGAATTCAAACTTCTTTTTCAAGCAGCTGCTGAAAAGCACTCTTAGCAAAATTTTCGACTTATTATTCAGGAACTCAAAAGATTATAATGGGTTGTTCCTACCAGAGAAGTGCTTTGTCGTCTTTTTCGTCTAAGGTAGATTGTTGAAAAGGCTATCCTCGTTAAATCTGTCAAGATGTCCCAACGCTAATTACTCGCTGTGTTATTATGGGGATTTTGGAGTTAAGCAACTGTACTAAAATCTGCAAAATTTCTAAGCAACTACAACAAATATTGAGCACGATACGAGCAACAAATTTATTTTTTGGAGTGAGTGCGGTTTTCAAAATGCATTACTGGGTTGTTTATTGATTTTGGCATTGTGTAACTTTCGTGTTCCCTAAATATTTGCTCATACTTAATTAGACAACAGCTTTTTACCTCAGTTGACTAGATAATTATTTAGGCCATGTATTAGGTAAAAATGTGACATTAAACCAAATAATTGGGGTAATTTTGGCATATTTTTACGTAATCTTGGAAGATTTCCCACTGAAAACGCAGTTCCTTGCGGCGCGGCACGTCGCCGCATGACTTTTGCATTTTTTTGTTTACTTTAAATTTTAAAATACTTCGTTTAGTTTTGTATACAATAGAAAAAAACAGGTGATTCTAGAATAACAATGAAAAATGCTCATTTTCAGCATGCGGCAACCCAAAACGCTGCGGCAAACCGAAAGTGAGTATACCTTATTTAGCGGCTACTATATATGGTGAAAACGCGCCGCAACGCATAACTTTTTTTCAGTGTGAATTTAGCATTACTGCTAAGCAACCTTTTAAGAACTTTTCTATCACGGATTTAGCAGCAAAGGATCGGGTTAAAAGTCGAGTTGCTTATATTAAAAAAATACATGTATTTCATTTCAACAAAAGTACTTAAAATTTATTGTCTGAAGTAGCAAGCATTTTAAGCGCAGATACTTTGTGCAACTTTGAAGCGTAAAGGTAAAGCAATTATTTCGTAGATCGTCATTCATAGTTTCTATTGGTTGAAACTGAGGCCGCAAGTTCAAATTTTAGAACAGTATTGTTACGTCTGGTTTTAGCTGGAAATTTAATGCTCAAGTGAAAAAAATGGACTAAATCTTTATGAAGATTTCTTCGAATTATACTATACATACCCATTATACAAATGGAACGAAAAGACGTCATAAGATCTTAGCGCGTAAGACCATGCATTTAAAATATTAAAAAGTACATTAAGGTGTAGATAAAACAAAGTGTACATAATATTATAGCATTACAATTTTTAAGATTAAAATAAAATAAAAGTTGTTATTTACAAAGAAAAAAGAACAAAACAGAACTAGAAAGAGTACAGCAAATTTGACTCCTTGCACGAAGCAGAAGTAAAACAGAGTTTAGGACTAGTTGAAGCTCAGAAGTAAGCAAATAACTATGTTATAAGTGATATGGGTTCGGTACATTAGTTATGTACTGACTCTAGCGTTTAGATGTGAAATAATTTTCATTTTGAACAAAATAGTTAGGGGCAAAGAGACTATTTTTAAGAAAGAACTTCAACTATTATAATTGAAGTTCAGAGAATTTAAGAACATAAACAAAGACAGAAGGTAACATCGAAATGAAATGCTAAATATATATCCTTGCTCAAAACTAAAAAAATGTGTTAAAAATTCTAATATACAAAATTATTAAAAAAATTCTACGTCAGCAACTCTAAGATACCACAGAATAAGATGATCACAAGACCTTCCGCTACATATTACAACATAAGGCTCTGTAAGCCATATAGCGTCATTTTTTCGCCTTGTGAGGTTTGAGCTTTCGCGCGTTTTTTGAAATTAGAGTTAGTGTAACTTACAGAACGAATATAGATCGTTTGTGTTCCGCTTGCGATTAAGAAAGGTCTTTACTTTTCCGTATTAACAGGCAAAATCTCTAAACTCTTAAAAATACTACATAAAAATACTTTTTATAACTGACCTACATTGAAGCACAACACGATGTTTAAAAATCATTCAACTTATTTGTTTACAACAACCCCCTGAAAACTTACTAACTAGTGCTAGTTCATAATCCAATTGTAATACAGTCAGGGGGCGTTGCAAAACTGCTGAACGAATGTTTATAACATGTATATATAAGTTAATAAAAAATCTTTCAACATAATACACTAAAATGCTTAAAAACAAACTAAAAATTGCACAAAAATATTTTTTTTAGATGATACTCTTCACAGGACAAAAAAATATTAAATAAGTTTTTTAAAGAAAACAAATACTGAAGCTCTTCAGCAATAACTTTATTAATTTCCCGCCAATTTTCGACCGGTTTGTTTCCCTTTCTCTAAAGACCGACATCTATAAGACGAGCTGTTTGCTTTTTTTCACGGAAGAATTCTTTAAGAAACTTCCACAGCGCAACCCCTCCAAATAGAACAAAAATGTCAAGTTTTCACTTTGGGGTTCCGCTTTTCTTATTATAAAAACTTTTTCATGGCTTCCCATATGCTACAAAATAGTTACTTATTTCTCATAACAAGTAAGATATTGGTCAAAAAAATATAACGAACTATATAATGCATAAATTAACATAATTACTTAACTATACCACTATAAAATATAGCCACGATCTTCCAACATGGCTGACACTAAACAGTGAGTAAATAAATAAATAGGTGAAAGGAATATATTCAACTTCTCTCTATAATAAAAATAAGTAAAAAATGGATTCTCATAAAAACTTCTGAAGAAATAAACTAAAAATAATATACACGAAGCTGAACGATATATTTTCTCAGCCTGATAATAGATATGAAGAAATTAATAAATATGTTTTGGTTACTGCAATTGTTTTACTTTCGAGGTGTACTTCGTTAGCATTAGTAGAATAAAACCAAAAAAATCAAAAATCAGAAATATGGTTCGAATTGTAGCTAATCTTTCAAAATTGTTTTCTTTCCTAAAAAATAATTTAACAACAGGAATTTCGTAATTTCTGTACATGTTTTTTTTATACTTTTTGTTTGAAATTGACATGTGACCAATATTTTTGAAATTGACATGTGACCAATATTTTTTGGTCACATGTCACATGCTTTTAGAATTCTCACATTCCTATTTCCGAATGTAAAAATTCGCCACTCTGACATTTATGACAAATAAAAAGCCTGAGTAAATGGGGAAAATTGTCATATATAGGGAAATAAAGAGAAAAATCTGAAAGCAAAATACATGCTAGTTAAGATAATTCATGCATGCAAAATAAGATAATTTATGCATGAAAATCTTTAGACCTGTTTTTAATTACATACACGAAACATTTCAGTAAGACCAAGAAAGAAAGAAAAAAAATCCTAGTAATTAATATTTTAAGAATTATTTATAATATAAAAAAGCTCAAAATTCATTTTTTTTTTATTCATAACTGATGCAAAAGCATGCAGGTCTAAATTTAAGACATCGAAGAAGATTCCGAATTTTTACTGTGACGGGTCAGCGGTCTGTGCAATCTCAAGTTATCAATTGAATGATGCCAATGCCAACAGGAGTGACAAAAGTATTTGAAACATTCTGAGGAACGACAAAAGAACGGCCCTGTGTTGATATGGCATTGACTGCACATAGCATCCTCCAAGTAAGGATCTATCTGAACCTTCTTCGTGAACTTTGGCGACCTAATTTCAATGAAGGATGCTTGTACAGCTTTCATGAAACTGCGGTGATTGTTGAAAGTCACACGGCCGGACCCTGAACGATAAAAACAAAAGAATGTTAGAAAAAACAAATTTCGAGCTAGGTAAAAAAAAAACGTGTATAGAGAGATCTCACCTATTGGATATTTGTGTTTGTCGGTATCAATGCCAGCATAAATAACACCATCAAACAAATCATTCATTATTTGACATAACGCCTCTACAAGAATGTAGAACAGGATTTTAGTAATAAAAATATCATGGACACATCATAACACTGGCACAAAACAGTAATCGTTTCTTTCCTTCACTGCAAAAAATGATTGACAACTTGTCAATTACTCTGATCTCCATTAACGCTCCATTTCCTATCACACATGTCATCACACCTACCTGCATTTATCATACCATGCAATCCTCCCACAAATACAGTGCGGCTTGAATCAAGTCTCTGAGATGCAGTTCTTACAAAGTTGCTGTCAGACAACACCCAAGGAATAACTTGAACCTGAAAAAACGACGAAATAGTATCAAAAAACAGTTTTAAAATGCACGTGAAAAGTCTTACATACCCCCCCCAAAAAAAACTTTTATTTTTTTTCTATCACGAGAAGATTTATTTCTGTTACAACATGATGATATAATACTTCTCACGCAGATTGTTTCAAAGAAAAAAATGTTCTGACCTAGTTATACTTGTTCTTGACATATTGAAGACAAATTAGAAAAATATATAAATTGATATGTTGCAAAAATTGGGGAAAAATTAAAATAGATATATTTATAAAAAATAACGTTAAGTTAATAACAACGAGATGCAAAATACCACCCCATCCCCCACCCTAAAATAGGTTAAAAAATACAAAGAAGTGCATCTATAATGTACCTCTTTGCATCTCATTCTTCGACTGGATATTTTGTAATACCAGTCTCCACCGTTGGTAAAATCATGAGTACAATTGGCAAGCAAACCTTTGACAGATTTCTCAGATTCAAACAGGAGGTAAACATAACCTAAAAATAAAAAAATTGTACTCAACATGGTATGGCATTGTAAAGAAATAGAGTTTTAAACAATACAATAAGACTCAACATAACATTGCATTGCAAAAGTAGTGTTTCAAATGATACAAGTTACACAAAAGACCCAACAGAGCTTTACATTGTACCACATGCACTTGCCCACTCGTTATTACTCATCTTAACAGCCTTATAGTATGACCTGGAAACCTAATTTATTTTTAACCTGATGCAGAAAAGCACACTACGTAGCATGCTGGGCAATTAACAACACAATGCAAAGGTATGCAAGATGTTTTTTTGCTTTCCCAAGCACACTCAACAACACATGCATTCAAAACATTAATCATTTTATCATAGAAATGGTTAATATTAATTTCCCCAGAGAAACGTTCAATGTAAATTAGATTCAAAGATGAACTTTTTAAATTTGTACACTCAGTTTTTTTATGAGTTTAAGTTACAAAATTTCAAAAAAGGTGGAGTTTAAATATACCAATTAATACATATTTGAAGAGATAAAACTGTAATTACACTAGCAAATTTCTGTTCTTGCATGACATATCAAACAAATTAATAAAACTTAAGTTGCTAAGGAGTGACTGTTTTTGACAGCTAGAAAAAGGTCTTTAAATTTTGTCGCCATAATGATACATATCATTGGACATCAAGACAAACATGACAACATTATGATACAATATCATGAAGGTATACTCACCCCTGCATAAATGATTAAAATAGCATTCATTTCTACACAACACAATACCTTGCCTGTTTCAATTCAATCATTATCAAAATGTTGGGAATTTTAATTTTAAAGCAGGATGGTGTTTCGTTTCTTAAGAGATTATCTCTTGAAACATAAGTACTAATGCTTTCCAAACATTCGGTTATATAAAGAAGGATTCAAATGTTCAACTCTCCTTAATTAACATACCTTTAGGAGGATGTCTACTATGCTTTCCATCCTTTCCTGGCCATTCGATATTCAATGCACCAAAAGGTCTGAAGGCCTGTTGTAATCCAGCTAAACAAAAAAGAAGTATGATAAATCAACACAAACAACATAAAAATACATTTTTTGAATACTTTCACTATGTGGTTACCTTCTGTTATATCCCACGGTACTCCACCAGGAAACACTTTATTGGAGTAAATTGGATTCTTGTAAATTTTTGGAGGTAAATGACCACTCCAGGTATATGTTGGTTCATTAGCATCTATGAATTTCAAAAAAAAATTATAGTTATTGATGAAAAAATAAGATTTTATGACAAGGATTTAAATATTAAAAAAGAAAATTACCTCGCTCTCTTCTCATATGATCATGACGGTCATCTCCATGGGTAAAATATTGTTTCATACCACTCCACCTTGGGTCTGCTAACATATCAACAATATTCATATCAGAAGCCAAGGTTTGCTCAGGCGATTCAAAACTCATAAAATTCTCATTGTTGTTGTTCAAATCAGTATTGTTGGTGCCATTTGTTGCTGCTAAGGTCTGCCGAATACTTTCTTGCACAGCAAGCGTCCTTCGTTGTAATGTATCTTGAAGGGACATTTGACGAAACTGATTGGTAAAAGCTTTCTCACTATCTTTCATCGTCATTTCACGAGTAATCTGGTCACTGTTTTCAGTTTTACCAATTGGATAGGGCATTGTGCTTTGAACATTTTGAACACTGTCTGTTAATTCTGGTGAAGGAGTTGAAAAGGCCACACGCTGGTGTTGTAAGAAGCCTTCATTACTGTTATCTTGAGAAAGATTCTTTTTGTATTCTTCAATTTGCATCTGTTTTTGTTCCATCTGCCTATCATATAAACGCTGCAACAGTGCCTGCTTCTTGTATGTGTCCAACAAAGCCAGTTGTCGTTTATATTTCTCTACAAGTAAAGCTTGCTGTTTGTAATTCTCCAGTAAAACATTTTTGTTAGAAACACTATCACTCATTGTTGGGGGTAACGCAGGACTCTGGTTTGAGGACTTGAATGTTGGGTGTGTAGGAGACATGATGGAGTTATTGTTCCTGTCCACAAACTGCTTAATTCTGTTTGAGGAAATTCTGCTTATTTCTGGCGATGTTGGAGGTGTGAGCTCTAATGGTCGATAATGTTGTTGCTAAATAAAAAAGCGAAACAATGTACCTTGTTTGATGTTTTACATCTAACATCTTCATATACACGAAAAGCCGCAATTGGAACTTGAACCTGGCTGACCATAAATATAGATAGCAATAGACATAAAAAGTTGTTCTGACATAAAACTTGTTTTTTCACATCGAAATCTGTTCAAGTTTAAAAGAAACTATATATTTTTTTCAAATAATATATACATACTATATAGTGGTAGTATTTATCATATAAAAACAAATTTAGATTTCAACAACTGTATTACAACTAGTTTTCTAATATCAGACAAGTGCTAGTGGTGCTACCACAACTTAGAATATAAGAGGTCTTAACAACCTTGCTTTTTTATATTCAATTCTTTTAAAAAAATAATATCATACACACTCATAACATAAAAATAATGACACGTAGATTAAAAGTTTAAAGATAAAAATATATTTTATTCTTAAATATCCACTTTAGCATACCGGTTGATGTTGATGCTTAATGCATGAACAACTTGTAATTAATTTAAAAGCAATTATCTTTTATAATGCCAAGTAACAATTCAATAACAAAAGCCATAAAAAGTTTAAAAAATTGCATAAGGAATCAAAATGGAGGAGATTTAATTTCTTTTAATCAATAGATATTCAGATATTCTCCTATTAGTTGCTATAGATATATAAATTTAATTATATTGTATTATAGTGCCTGTATTCTAATTATACATAGATAAAATAGTTTTCTGCAGTTATAAAGCACCCTATTGTGAAAGGAAAGTCGAGATAACAGACAGAAAACACAGATCAACTTCTATACAAAGGTAAACAAAAAGCAAGAAAAATATTGCCATTATGAACTTTGTAAATTTCCATTCTTTTTCTTATATGAAAGGTGATTCGTCATTAACTTTTTATATGTGACATTTCCTAAGGAAGCATGAATACTTCTGGCATTTTAAAAAACAAAGTCTAAAAATAAGTTGCATAAAATTAACTTTTTATTTTGTGTTTGGAAATATATATACTTGTATAATTCAAATCCTTGAATTATACAATCTTTTTTTTTCTCCATTATGTATGTCATGATTCCAACCATTTTAAATATTTATAATACAAATCAATAAAATGATTTTTAGTCCTGAATTAAATCAGATGTAACTTCACTTACAGTTAGCACTGTTGTGACACTACGTTTCACTGCACTTCCTGCATACATAAAAAATGTATCTCAATTTTCTTCATAAGTGCACATAGTATACAAATTTAAAAGCAACTCCTTGCTGTATATATACAATTCTAACCCGAAGTGCAATATCAATAGCATACATTCAAAACGAAATTACAGTTTGTTTCCACAGTTTGTTTTTATAGAAAAAGAAAACCTGGTCCCCTGGGCTTTCCTGTTTTTACATTTATTAGTGCTGAGAGAAGCATTAAACTCAAAAGAATTCTCAACTTTAAAAGGTTAAAGCATAAATGCACTGTCCAAGGGTTTGTGACCTCTCCTTTCTGATTTAAAGGATTTATTTGAATATGTATATATATATATATAGCGTTAAATAATAAAAAGAAGTTAAAGTTGTGCAACTAGCAAGTGGCCAATCACACTATTTATTAGGCAGCAAAGGAAAAGAAAAAGAAAAAACAAACTGCATTATAATTATTGATATTATTGCTCTGCATGATTTTTCTTATTTTTGTTACATGGATGCTTCAGGTAGAGAGGTGTCTAAAAATGATACACTTATATACTGTATATATATCTTTTCTCAAATAAAGAAATCACTATCTAAATAATATATCTATTAAGCATCTGTTAGCATATGGATGCTTAAAATATGTTGGGTACTCAAATCATTATGGTATTTATCTTTTTCTTAATAACAATGAAAACAATTATGGCCATGCTATCACTCAAGCTGGATTTTCATAAGAAATACAACTTATCCTATTATATTGTATTATTTTGGTAATTTTCCATACACGCACTATGAATTTATTTTTTATTTTTTAATGTATATATTGACCAAAAGATTTGGGTTGTTCACTCCAGTCTAGTTCAACTGATTTTAGCATGATATATACTATTATCAATTTTTTCATTGTCTTTCATCTTACTGCACAAGTAAGAACATATGCTACCTGGTGTTGAAAAACCTAAATAATAATACTTGGTGATGAATTTTCTTTAAGTTGTTAAATATTTTTTTATCGACAGTCAATGATTCAATCAAATATAATATTAAACCTTCTTATAGACCCTAAACATAGCAACATCTGAAAAAAAAATTACCCTGGGAAATGCACCTTGGACTAGTACTTAAAATCACACGAAATAGCCTTTTTGACAAATATATATGCCCTAAAATTCGCCTGACAGTCATTGATTATTACAACACATCCCTTTGCGAAGCAGAAACACCAAAAATTGAAGTAAATAAAAAGTTCTTACCCCTGGCAAATGCACCTCCAAGTTAATTTAAAAGTGAATGTTTTAAAATTCCAAGACAAAAACGCTGTATTTTTGCGTCTTTACCACAAGCTATCTTTTTTGGACTAAACTTAAATTCGAATGTTTATGTTTTTGTAGATAGAAAATGAAATTAATCAGGTTTTGTGTATAGGGGGTAAAGCTAAGAAAAGAAATATAGGCATGAATACTTCCTAAATTTACTGCATTCTTTATACTAAAAAGCATATTTAGTAAAATTGATTAAGTATTGATGTGATATCAAAAACAAAAAAAGGTAAATTTTGTTGTTTTAGTTCCCAACGGTGTAAAAATAAAATAAATGATTTGTTGCGTTCTATAAGAACATTCAATGCGACGTCTTACACCATTTCCACACCCAAGCAGACAATATCACGAGGGCCTGAAATGTATCTATATATATACATTTTTTTAGTAATATTATCTTTGTTTTGGTTTTGCACTGTTATAACATTCCCAAGGTGTATAATCTACTTTTATGTTTGAGGGTGTGTAGGCATATTTCAATAAAAGCTGTTATTCTTTATTCTATGCTGTTGTCTATAGAAGTATTTTGACACATTATAATTTTTTAATTGTTGCTGATGTCAGCAATTAGTCATGTAACCAAACATGAAAATAGGGTTGTCATTTTTGGTAATCCCCCACAGCCTAGCTAGACTTCAGCCCAAATAAAGATCTTACCATTGATACTGGAGACATTTGTTTCGATGAGTAGCCACTGTCACCATCAGACACTATTGGACTTGGTGTTCTTGAACGGGGAGGAGTAGGACTCAAATATGTGGATGCACATGATGAAGTAACAGGTATGATGTTATGACTGTTTTTATCGAGGTATTGATCCTCCACATCCCTAACTCCATTGGGGAAAATAAAGTGTTCTTTTTGGTTTTTAAATGGATTTGGGGATGGAGTCATTTCATTTAACGTTACATTAGTTGTAAATTCTGGTACCAGTCCATGCTCAGTAGCACCAGTGTATCTGCTGTTTGAAAACAAATTTTGAGTCTGCCTTTGTATAAACATGGAGTGAAGTGCTGGTTGATTATACCTTTGTTTATGACATCCTCCATTATCGTAAAATGGGTCTGAATAAATGTAACTTGAATCTATAAGGAAAACAAAAACTTAAAAAAGAATCTATCCTTCTCCAATAAGAAACATTTCTGTGTAAGAATCAGTACTGAAGTTTTTGACAAAGAAGTAAGAAACACTCTCAGTACTGTGATATGTTTGAATTAAGAGTTAATTAAGAGTTTTTACAAGGATTTCTTCAACTGTTAAAAATAATTTTACAATGTACACGACAATACTTGTTTTACTGCATTAACTTTCAGTTTTTATATTAGCTAACTAACGCTTTTTGATCTTTTATACACGCATTTGTTTCTAGATAGTTCACCTATCGACTTTATCTGCTTACGGGGCAGTACACCTTCAAGAGTAAAGCAAAGTGAGTTTTCTAAAATAAGGAACTCCACTTGTCGTTAAGGTTTATCTAGCTAAATAACGAAATCTTGCGCACCAGAACAGAAGGCAAAAAGCTGTAGTAACCTACCAATACGTTGCTACTGAAAAAACACGTTGGTTTATTTCCAAGAAAAACCTTGATCAGTCAGCCTTTTATAAATTTGGTCAAGTGTTCCTGGGACGAGGAACCCTTGACCCCTGAGCCGTTACTTTATTACAAGTTCACCAACTAACTTGCACAGCTATTTTAAGAAAAGTAATAACAAGAAAATATTGATTACTTTTTTAATTGCTTGATTATTTATGACTATGTATCCTGTGCCCACGGCTAAAGTTGATTTGCGTTTTTATCCCGAACAAGGATTACGCGCGTTTGCTCCGTCTAAATTACCCAATGTTTGTAAATCCACGGCATTTGCAAACTCTTCTATCTAAGTTTGCACATAGTTGTTCCAGGTAGACGTAATACATTAAAGCCAACAACTAGCTTATCGATCGACTCAAGATCTCGGTATTTGCAAATGGTAATCGTCCGCGTTAGTGATCAAAAAATTTGGTTTAAAATTTTTAGCATGAGAGTCACTGAGTTTCTCGTCTGCGCGTGTGCGACCGAAGTGGCCTTTCAGCTTTAATAGTCGGTGCGGCAACAAAACTTTAAAACGAGACTCACCTTTAAGGGAATCTGATCGTGTAGAATCGAACTGGTAGTTCTTGTGAAAAGCGTGCTGCTGGCTTAGATTAAAATTCTGCGCCATCGCATCAATATCACCTCTTGTTGGAGAGTACTAAAAAATGAAAACAATTTCTTCTGTCATTACTTTCTCTTCGCGTGTATCTTTTGCAAAAAAACATAATAACAGTCACATGTTTCATGTCTTAACACAGCAAAAACAAGAAACACTTCACATGAGAAAACACCAAAAGGTATATTGTTACAACAATCAACCAACAGAGAAAAAAAATACTTGCGTATCACACGAGTTCGGATGTAAACTTTATCTACCCCAATAATTGCTTAGAAAATGTTTCTCTAGCGATGAAGCAAAAACTCTTTTCATGTAGTGTTTTGTTTTTTTCTTGCTTTCTTACATGACGTATGGACCACTTCAACTATTTTTACAATAAAAACAATTTTTTCAAGCATTTTAATGTTTTTTAAATGATCACAAACAACCTTTCCAGCCAGCTTACACTCATAAGAAGTAGCAAGCGAAAGTAAAAAAAAAAGTCGTACGATTAAAATGTTTCTGATATAAAACAAAAAAATGTTAATAATAAAAAAAGTTATATATGGTGAAATTTACTTTTCAAGCTCTAAGATTTCTTGCTTTTATCGACTTTCTACTTCTTTTTAAAGTTTTATAAACATACCACACATTACATCTTTTTAATATTTGTCATCTTCATCGTAACCCCGACATCACTACAATTATATTCACTTCACTGTCGGCAAAAGGACATCACTTTGACATTAAATGTGTTCTTTATATAACGAACAGTTAACATTCATTATCGAAAATTGTTTATTATATATTCCCATCTCTGGTGTAGCTCAACCCTTATTGTGTTCAAAATTTTTAGTCTCCTTGGTAATAATATGAAAGCCGACATTTATCTGCCTGCAAAAAAATGAATCTGTAAATCTTTCTTTATCATAATAACCAGTTCATTATTTTTTTCTTTTATGGACGGTCAGATTCTGGTTTTATTAAGAATTTTTTAATGTTTTTGACATTATTTAAACTTAAACATACATGCGGTAAAATCATAAGATATTAAAAATTGTCTGCTTGCACAAGGGTATAAGCTAGCTTTCTCTAATCAAAAATATGGAGTTCGATTAGAAATTCCCTTGCGTTCTGTATTTTTACAATCTTTCGCGTGACAGTGTTAAAAACGTATTTGCCGAAAACATTTCTGGTCAAAAGCTGACAGAGATTATAGCATTTAATTTTTTTTCAATTAATAGTTGGCCTGCAACACTATTTGTTGAACTTTTTAAAAACTGCGAAAGTGTAAGTCGACCCTAAAACTTATATTAAGAGACTCTAAGTATTTAAAAACCACAGATGTTGTTGTTGCTTTTGTTATATTAATCCCCAGTAATATCTCCTTACGTGTGTTATTTTTAAGCAACGACTTTTATTTGAATAACGTGGAGTTTTGTTTTGACATACGACAGAAATATATTTCAATGTAATCACAGGCTTAACGCAAGAATGGTCACAGGCAAGAGAAAATATATTTTAAGCTGTTTGTGAATGTACAAAAAAAACTTTGAACTTTTTAAGTATTCGTAATCCCTACCTTTTCATGCGAACACAACACAAACTTCTTTACAATTTCAAGTCTTATCCGCAAAGATATGAGTCAATGAGACACCATCAAAATTGCTTACGGTAAACTCTTACTCAAAACAGATAACTTTCCTTCACAAGAACACGAACCAATTAACATGCATTATAACTCCGGATTTTGTTTGAATGCTTTAACAAATTTTACTATCACCATAGAAACAAAAAGGAAGAAAAAGTGCGACGGTGTTAACTTTAACGTCGGCGGAAAGTAAAAGTATAAATTTAGATTGGAAAAAATTGCCGACAATCTTTCAAAGAGGTAAAAAATACACCATGTGGGGGAGGGGGCTCAAATACGGATGATTTACAGTTATATAACATATGCGTTTTTCAACGTATTATATAGCTTGAGCTTGTTGAAAGTAAAAAGAGAGAACAGTGGACATTTTATTCCTAATGTAAAAAAATTCTTGTGTAGCAAAATTTAGCAACCTCGTTTCTAGGGTCTTTTATCCACATTCGCTATAACGGAGAAGTAGATTATAAAGGCAAGATGTCCTGGAAGGTGAGGTTTACAGATGTGCCGAAAAATATTTTTTTATCAAACGAATGCGAATACTTCTCTTACAATAAATCACCAAAGGAATAATGAAAATCCAGAGTAATGCTCAAACCTTTTTTTCCTTGCCATTCACAGTTCATCTGAGATTGGAATAGTGATACGTTTAGAAAAGATACAAGATGCCCTGGGGACGAGGTTGCTCTTTTGTGTAAGTTTTTCGGCTCATAATGACTTGTAAAAGGTTTCTAAATCCCTAGCGTGATTCATGCACAAAGAAAGTGATTTAATAACACAGATCTCCACCAAAAAAGAAGTAGTCGAAGAAGTGATAAAACCTAAAAAATACTTACAATTTCGTAAAAACCAATGGGAGTGTCTCGATTTGCCAAAATTGATGCAAAAAAATTCGCGAGTTTTTATTCTCGAATTTCCCTCGAATTGTTTTCTCAGAGCGAATTATAGACTATAGACTGTTCATAGGCTTACTACAGGCTTTAAGCGTAGTTGAAAAGTAGTTAAATAGTTGTGAATCGAAAAAGGAAAGAATGAAAGAAAAAGAAAAGCGCCTAATCGAGGCTACTATACCGCAAAAAAACCTGGAGATAACCAAGCCAAATCATTTTTAGACAAACAATAAGATATTTTATTCCTTACACTTCTCCACTAGAAGATATCAACCCTTCCTTTCCTTTGTACTGATTTGAAGAAATAATATCATTTTGTTGTTGTTGCAAGTTTAAATGTTCGTCCAGAAGCACGGATGATTTTGCAACTTTTTAGCTGACTTTACAAATTATGAAAGAAATATCATTAGCGACATATCTTTGCAATGACGCTTTACACAGGACCCCGTGTTTAACTAAAAGTCATTAATTTAATTCACATGATTACGCCAGCCTTTATTTTCTTTCAGCGTCATCATTATCATTTTTACACTGCTACACATTTCTTTATAACATTTATGCGTGACACATATGGGACGCGTGTTCTGCGACACTTGACCTCACAACAAAACACCCAAGAAAATTCTCTCGCCTAAATCAATTATGCCTAAATATACATATGTCGACCCTATCTTGAACTTTCACATTCAATAAGATTGACAATAAAATCAAGACTTTTAATTGTTTCTCAACTTTTCTACATCGATTGATTCGAATGAGAATCGACGGTTCTATATTAGGATCTTTCATGACCCACAAGATCCATAACAAATAAATTGAACGAACGTAAAAGGGATAAAATCAGCGTATGAATAAGGCCACTGCTTCGGTTGGCAAGGGGGAGGGATTATAACTGCACGGGTTTTAATTGTCGCACTAATTATTACTCCGGTTAACCTGTAATTAAATTTCTGGTATAAATGTTGATTGTTCAGTCAAGCAAGAAAAATCGGGTTATAATCCGGTGTTGCGCTACAGAAAAAAAAACAGATTCAGATTGCAGTATTTTATAAGCGTACAGTTTAAAGTATTATTATGAAGTATAAACATTATTGCCACCACAAAAAAGAAGAAAAAATCAAAATAAATGTTTTTGCAGGATTTTTATAGCGTGTTCATAGAACAGTGTTTCAAAATGCCAATGTATTACTGCCTCAAGAAAAACATAATTGACTGCTGAATGTCATATGAATTGAATGGGAATCAATTGACTGATCAGAAATGATCGATGTTTCAAAAATTTTAAAATGATTTTCATGTCAGTGTGGAGCTGATAAATTTACCGCACACTCAACTACACTTTTTTAGAGCAATGTTATAAGAACAAAAAGGTTAGCAATGGCGGAATAACAAGAGCAAAATAAGAACAATACAAACGATTGAGGGAAATTGATAAGACAGAAGTTTTTTAAAATAAATTGATGCGACTTCGCGAAATTTGTACTTACATTTTACATCGCAGATATTTGTAAATGAACAAAAAAATAGGAACAATTCCAGCCTTAACTTTGAAAAAATAAGAACACTAAAGTTAAATTTTCACGTTCTTAAACAGTGCAGCGAAATCACACTAGAGAGAAAACTTAAAATCTTACGATCCTAAATGAATTATATATTAATGTGTAGGACTATTAAACTATACTTGTAAACTTCGCAACACGCACTTGACAACAACTCGAGCTGTAGGCGTTCAAACATGTCGAGTAGATAAATATTTGGTTAATAGTTCGTTTCATGCGAAAAACAAATACGTCTGAAAAAAAACAGTACTGACAATAAAAAAGAATTTTTAATAAAGACAAGAATAAAATAAGTGGTATTTTTAGAAACGATTATATTCTGCTTTTTTCAGACGAACCATGCATGTTCTCACTTACCATGTTTAAAAGGTTTTTACCACTTTGCTCTATATGAACAATCCAGAATATAACCTGACATGTAAGAATTGTGAACTACTTTAAATATATATTTATTTTTTAAAAAGCCAGCAAGACGAAGGATTCAAGAATTACTACATATCATCACCATGTTTTGACACATGACACGGAAATAGTTTGAACTCATATATACGTAAAAACGAAACCGCTGCTTAAGAACCATAATCCTATTTTAAATAGCTTCCAATCCGGGGGTAGTGATCGCATGACAATATTACAAGAGACAGTTCGTTACCAGCTTCCTGAGCGAATGAAGCAAATAATTACTTTGTTTTAAATCAATTAAAAAAAATGAAAAAAAATGTCCTCAGAAAATTAATCTAATGCCGCATTCTCGTCACCAGACCTGCTTGAGATAGATCTCGAGGTTTATCTTAAAGAGCTTTGGGAACTAATTTGTTATGACCATCAGTCAATAGGAATTTCTTTTTAAATTGTTTTGTGCTTGCAAAACACAGGGAAATTTAAAATGAGCAGCAACTTCATTCCTAGGACACTATTTACTCTGAATATGTCACGCCTACTTTTTTTTAAAAAAAATCCATAAAATTTAAATCCAAAAAAGACAGACTTCATTAACAAGTTTCTTAGAAATAGGAGACTGCTGCAATAAAAGATCTATTTTATTTTAATGTATAATTTAATAAATTGTCTGTAAGAAAAATTCAACTTCCTAACAAATTTAGCTGTTTGGTTGTAAGCTATTTAATCCGGAGATATACTGTGTTTCCGAACTTTGAAAAATTTCCACTACCAGGTTTTAGGTCCAAATATAATTATTCTGACCTCCTTATGTTTTTTTGCAGACCAGAATATATAAAACAAATTTCGTGCACTCAATTCAAAAGTAAAGTTTTTTTTAATTTTTTTAACCTTGACAGGATTTTCAAAGCAAAAGGTGAACTGTTAAACCTATTTAGTATAAATATGCTCAAAATCAACCTCGTTCCCAGTGTCTTTTTCCGTTATTTGATATCCTCGCGCCGCCCTCGATATCAAAGATGCGAAAAAGACCATGGGAACAAGGTTGTCTGGAAATTAATAAATGCTAATGTATGTTTCCCATATTGTAATGCACCACTAAAATATGGAAGGTTGTATCATAATAGTGCTGACTCGGCAAAAATTTAATTAGTTGCCCTTTACTTTAAAAATATTACAGCATATATGAAAGAAGTGGATTTAATGTTAAAATATTGAATTAATCAAGCCAAGGTAGAGTGAACCTTTTTAAGTATATCAAGTGTTTTCTATGACGTAAGAATTAACGAAAATGAGCCTGATACCTAAACATCTACAATTTTGAAAACAAATATTATGTTGGAATATATTTTCTCGTACATTCGTACATTTTTGTTTTGATAACGTCTTTCAGCCATGATTAAGCAACAACAAAAAATTAAACTTAAAAAGGTCTGGTAACGAGGTTGGGTTACACGAGTTTCACGATAAAACGCGATACGTTTCACCTCCGGTGGATAAAAGTTGATTGAAGGAGCGGAAAGCATATGGGCATGGATGGTAATATCGCAAGTTGTTATCATGTCCCTTTTTCCAAAAGAATGTCATAAAAAACGTGTTAAAGAGGATGGTAAAACACCATCTTGTCGAATACAGAAATTCAACTTATGAAAGTTCTTAACGTCATAGAACGAAAAGAAGAATCACGAATAGTATGGTTTGTTATTGTGTACATCTACCTTTGTGTGCATAGTCGCACTAAGAAAAAAAACGCGTGTCGTGTGTAATGCTTATGTCAACAAAGCGAGAACTTTTTCTTTCCTTAAGCATGTTTACTTTCATAATAAAGAGAAAAGAGAAAATGAAATCGAAAGAAAAAGAAGATTTTCTTTACTTGAATTATAAATTGACTATCAAAAAAATTGTTTTTTCTACATCATTACAAAAAAATGAGAAAAATTATGTGTAGTGTGCCAGCTTGGTTTTGTATTGTCGAGAAATGACAGCAAAGCTTAATTTGTTCTTAATTTTAATACATATTTTAATTTTAAAACATATTTTAATGGAATTCCTACAATGTGATTGCGGTTTAAAAGAACAGTGGTTCATAATATCGCATGCTAGCTTTGCACGCATTGTTCCTCTTGCATGGCCAATAGAAAACACGTCTGACCGTTTTTATTGCACTGACGTCATATTCCTAAAATAACGTGGTCGTTTTAATACACTTCTATCTCATGCGTCTACAAAAACAACTGCGCTGTTTTAATAATCAGGTTGTCCTCTTTATGGGAAAACGAACGTGTTCACCCCCCCCCCCCCCCCCGGAACGGGACGACACATACGCACCCACGTCATTTTTCCACAACGATGACGAAAATGAATTGCAAAACTTTAGAAACACTCGCCCAGGGTGCATATCCTACAAACGTTTCTATTTTAAGAGAAGGGTTTCATCATTTCCTACAATCTTTCAATTTTTCTTTCATTTACACTGTACGTGGAACAATTACGTAAAAGTTTCTTAATGAAAACAAGTTAAATTGTTTCTCTTTCACTTTACACTGGGATGGTAAAATTTTAAGTAACTTTATGTGCTCAACTTACTTTAGCAACTATAAAAAATAAAAAGGACATTGTTATTAAAAAGTGTAAACTTTTATTCAACTTGACTTGCCTTACCGGTGTTAATAAACACCTTTTATCACAAACAACTTTTAGTAATGAAATTATCCAAAAAAATAAGCAACTTTAAGTGCTAGGGTAAACTTAAGTTGCTTTCTAAAAGAAAGTGTATTTTATATGACAAATTTATGTACTAGTCTAAGTAAGTACAACCCATGACAAACAATAAACGTGGTTACACTTCTCCTAAAACCGTGTATTACAATATTAGAACTGCTTTGTAACGTATATACCAAAGAAAATATAAGAAGCATAAAATCAAAAGCAAAAATTACAAAGAAAATTGAAACAGACTTACCTTAAATGTTTCTTTCAGTAAAATACTTTAAAACTCTTACATCCCATATCAAGTGTGTTTAATATAAAATCTTTTTCGTAAATGAACAATATTTAACAAAAACAACTCACAGAAGCGTTCAACAGTAGGATCGTTAACCTAAACGTTATAATATCTTCATAATTGCACGTCAATTTTTTTGTCTTACTAAACGAGGAAGTTTACTGACCAAACAAATTGAATTTATATTACAAACCAAGGACAGACAAAAGTGTACATTTTATAAATATAATCAGAGTTTTAATACGAATATTAAAAATGCGTGGTTTCTACTACGGTTTAAAACAAAACCTGGTTTTTATATGAACATTTTTTTCATTATAACACAAATGTATACAAAAAAAATGATATAAAGTTTTAAAATTTAGGTGCATGTCTTGAATAACACATCTCTAGAATTATCGAAGCGAACAAAAGTCTGACCCCAGTGACGTCAATTAAACACAATTGCTGCCATTATTGGACTCGATTAGTTCCCATTTAATCATCGAGGGTTATTTTAGGATTTACGGTTTACGGCGTTTAAAGTTTCAGGTGAGGTCTGTCTTTTTAACCGATCGTTTTAAGTTTTCGAGGGAGCCACCGACAGAGTAAAAACTCCACACTGCCATAACAACAACAAGAGCGTACCCCACCGTGAGTGCGGGCCAGTATACTTGTTCCTTGTTTAATAAAGTCTAAAAAACAAAAATGTTATCTAAAATACGCGAAAAAATAATTGTAAGCAAGAAAAAATTGACCAAGATGCAGCTTAAGCAAGAACAATCAAATTGTCCGCTTTGACGCAGAAAAAAAAATCTGCTGCGTCACAGAAACATTTATTTCTACGGAAGAGGATAGCGTCTTCAAGATTTTTTCGTTCTGCAAAGTACGCAGTTTGCACAGGAAGTCGACGCATGCGTATTTCCCTTGGGTATATTTTAGCTTAGAAGAAATAGAAGTGACTAGTTTGTATGCAAGAAACCTTCATACTTACCAATCCAGACACAAGTAAATGAGAGAAAACACAGCTGCAACATTTATCCACTTTTTGTAGTCCAGACCTTCAAAAAATATGATACCCCAAAACGTATGAAGTAGTACCATGCAGTTTAGTAAGGAAAGCTGAAAAAAACAAAACAGAAAGTGACTCAGTAAAGGTTGTTTTCCACTTCAAGAAAATTTTCCGCGGAACGGAACGGAAAGGAACAGAAAAGCTTCTGAGCATGCGTACTTAAAATGTTTACATCACGTGAACGGAAAATTTTCTTGGCCGTTCCGTTCCGAGCAAAGTAGAATCGAGTTCAACTTTTTCTTTGCGTTGTGTACGGAAACGACAGGTAGAAAACTTTTTAACCAATCAGATTATTTTATTTCGTGAGAATTGCGCAAAGTGTGTTTACATTCTGTATTGAAATGTGCGCAATATTTTGAAGTGGAAATTACTTGTAGAAAATTTTCTGTTCTGTTCTGTTTCTGTCTGTTCCGTTCCGCGGAAGATTTTCTTGAAGTGGAAAATAGCCTTTAGGCATTAGGTTCAGGGGATACGCGCTCCGGGTTAGTAACTAAGCAAACCCTGTTTAAAACAGGAACAAAACACATTGTTTCGCGTAGTGGTTACAGTAACAATGAGAGAAATAGAAAATTTGACCAATATTGAAACGTTTTTTTTAACGACCGAAACAGGATAAAAACACATTTCTATTGGTACATACACGTGTCCTCCAAATTCTCTTTGTGGCCGCCTGATTAGAACGAGTTGTAATACACACGTGAGCTAAAAGGTTTTTATTTTCATAACTTCGTGCAATGTCGAGCCTGCTGATTGTAGACGCAACCAAAGGAATGCGATAATTTGTCATGTCTAGGCGGAATTTTCAGACCAAAGTTTTAACAATCGGCTTCGCTTTTTTTGCACTGAAAAATAGAATGTGTTTTTTTCATATTTTGGACGCAAAAGTACATTATTAAACCGAAACCGACAAAAGGAAACATACAGGATATTCCGGCCAATTAAAATTACTTTCACTGTTCTCACTTCTACACCAAACGCTTTCATCAAATAGAAAAGCGCTATTCACACGACGAAAAAAATTGAACAGCTAGACAAATGGATTTAAAGTAGAACAGTTACTAGAAAATTTGTACTTAATTAAATTTCTGGTTTTAAAAAATTGTTTATTACCTGATATAATGACAAAGTTTCCATTATCGCCATATAAGCCGACTGTTCCTGGTCCAGTGATGTCAGCCAGAATATTCACCATAGCAAATAAACCACTCATAACACCGAAACCGAGACCGGATACTAAAAAAATGTAACAACAAAATACATCTTTTTTTATAAGTCATGTACATCATAAAATCACACTTTTGTGTATAAGAATAAATAGCATAAAAAGGTCAAAAAATAGACACCCGGAATATTTTCGACAAAGGTAACAGCATATAAAACCAGGTTGTTGTGTGGCCCAACTGATAGATGAAATCGTTCATTAGACCAAAATGAAAGCAAAGTTTGAATAAATTCAATGCTGATAAAATTAGTGTCATACAATGTGCATTGCAAATTGACATAAAGCCACAATCGTCTGTATCCACTTGAGTAAGGATTCTATGACTATTAAAAATATTTTTTTGCGCTTATTGAGACTGTGAAGGCATTTTGTGGTTAGAAGTTTCTCATGTTAGGCCTCAAAAACATTATTTTAGTGCTGGGAAAATTATTTCTTCTGTCTTAAAAGAGTTACATACGATTAAATTCGAAAAATTTGTAAACTAAAGTGTAGCAATCTACAGACCAGAAATCAGAACAAATAGCATTCTACAGACCAGAAATCAGAAAAGTTAGCATTCTATAGACCAGAACTCAGAACAGTTAGCATTCTACGGACCAGAAATCAGCATAAACAACTTATTATCTTCATATACAGAACTTACGCGATAAAAACACTGATATGGTTAATCATATATTTTCCAGGAAAGAATTAATTGATTTAACATTTAACCATCTCGAAAATTTACACAGGATGAATCTCAATTCTTTGCTATTTCTAATTCATCTGTTGGTAGAAGAAAATGAAGATTTTTTTCTACATCCAATTTCAAAATGGGTTTTTTCTGAAAAATGAATTTTTGATATGACATTGGGAAACATACTAAATTTTAATGGTAAACTATATTACACAATTACAAATTAAATTCTAACATTGTGACTAAACGCTGCCATTATGGAAAGTTCTAAACTTTAATTAAAAACATAAGATGTACAAAGTAGCTACTTTTATCATGTCTATTTCCTGGATACGAAAATACGTAGTTTTTGATGATATGATCTAGGTTCTGGTCTGTAAAATGCCAAGTCTACTACTACACAAATCTCCACCGTTAATCATATAGAAAACAAAAAGAAACAGAAAATTTAAAATACAAATCTTCCTCGTGTTTCGATGGTCACAATATGCATAGAAGAGATTTTTTAAATGTTAAAACTATAAAATTTTACTAGCACTTAAAGTTCATATTCGTTAATCTAATTTGTAAATTACACACAAGCAAGAAAATTTCGGATGATTAAAGTTATTTCTTTTTAAACTATAGGCATTCAGACGTATTGGAAAAGGTCTTTTGCAGAATTTAATTTGGCGAACTTCTGAAAAAACCGCGAAACCGCGAAAATCTGTTCCTGTGAAAAGTTCTGACAGTGTAGGTCAAATATACTTGTTGCATTACGGAGTTACTGTCCGTTAAATGGTATAAACAGTATAATTTAACATTTCCATGCTGGCAATTCTGTGTTAAAATTTATAAAGAATGATTTTTTTTAATAAAGTCACTTAAACATTTCATTTGTGCATGGAGTACATGTTTGTTTTCATATATTCTAGTCTGCAACATGCAATAAAACCAATTAATTAGCCTTAATTAACCACATGAATCGATCTCATACATGTTACTCTATTCTGGAAGAGTGGCTCAAGATGGTAACAAAATCGTTTGTCTGTGTCACCTATATGTTAGTTTACCGTTTACTGGCCCAACTAGGTTTGATTCACCTCTTGATTTCTTTAAATAATTTTAATTGTTGACTTTTTTAAACATTATTAAGGATTGTTTATCAATTAAACTTTCTGCAAAAAGTTTTAGGGTGTGGTGCAAAATTAACTGATTTGTTTACATATTTATCTCTTATTTACAATTTTGTATGTTTAACATCTATTTTTTTAAAAATCACTTCATTTCACTAGAAACTGCCAAACTAAAATCATTTTAATTTCCTGTTTTAATACTAATATGTCTGGACAGAATACCTAACTGCGTGAAAATCAGAGTAAAATGCAACTGCCAACTTTTGGAAAATAAAATACAAAAAACATGGTCATATGTAAAATCTTCTTCAATTTACAAGCAAAACAGATATTAAAAAAATTGTTAAGTTCTTTATTGGCTCATTGCCTTTCTTTCCAATAACATAAAATCACATTTTTCCAAATGATTCACATATCCTTCTTATTTTTACCAGACAAAATAAAAAACAAAATGGTTTATTTTTACCATAATGAAATCTAAGTTTCCTCAGTGGTGAGTGGGAATTTGTCATCGTTATCAATCCTTCTTCGGCGCGCCTAAAAACACCCATGAAATTACATAAAAATAATAATGTATTATAATGTATTAATTTTCCACCATGCACACTTAAATTTAATTTTCTGTTGTTCAAATTTCAAGATGTTTATGGAAACATTGCTACTTATAAGCAGACAAACTCACAAATTCCAATATTTTGCATCTACGAAATCATCTTATTTTATTTGAGCCATATTTAGGGCATTTTATAACAAGCACTTTACAATAAAAAGTCTTACAGCATAATGCAGTATAAACTAAAAAAAGTCTCCTATCCAAAAGTGACAGAGACATTGAATTGTCACACATCTTGGCACAATGTTTGTTAGCACTTTTGGAGAAAAAATGGGATATAAAAAATTCAGATAACGTCCTTAGTTCGGTTTACGAACCTGAAAAAAATTAAATGTGTAGAATTACTTGATGATAACCTAAACAGGCTAAAATATGATTTTGGAACTGTTCATACAGATATATGAAGGAAAAAGAATTTTTTGTTGAATTTCTCTCCTGATCACATGTTAACGACGAGTCATCATGAAACAGATGTGTCGAAATACCAAAAAAGTTTAGACTGCTGAAGCTAAAAAATTATGAAGTCACTAAATTTCACCCAATTTCAACCCGTAAAATAGCATGCCTTAGAAATTATACCAAAAAATTAAGAGGTGGGGTAGGGGGCTTTTTCTCCCTTCCCCTCAGCCCAAAAAGGGTTATCTTTTACAAGCACATGATAGTAGTTAGAATAAAATACTTTGCACACCCAAACAAATCGAGGTTATCCACTTCTATGTCATAAATCTGCAATCTGCAGCTAAACAGAGCCAAATTATCTTGGCTTAAAATTACCACTTTAATAATAATGCAACAGGTAAATACCGTAGTAATGCCCAACACGCATATCTGAACAATTCTTGGAATAACACAGAAAAGAATAAGCTAAATGCTAGATTTTTCTTTAAGGGTGTTACAATCGTCCACCATATTGATGCTGTAAGTAATGATAGCAACCAAAAGAATGCACTGTAATTAAAAAAAATAACAGTATGTAGATTTCAAGTAATGATTTTGCCTATATATGGTAACCTTAAAAAGAATTTTTATGATAATTTTTTTACAAGAAAGATAAAAATCAATTCTACCACTATATTCTTCTTAAAATCAGTAAAAAAGACTTTTATTGACTCTCACTTTTCTATTTTTTCGTATACTAAAAACAAGAAAACAAATTGAGAGTGCTACAATCTTTTTTTCATTTTCAAGTGCAAAATCTTCTGAAGATATTAAGGCAAGATTATTTTTTTAGAAAATTGCAAAGTAGGATCTATACCTGAACTAACATTTGAACATTTTTTTTGACATTATTCTTCATTTTGATCAAAATCCAGTGTATAAAAAAAGTTAATGTAAGATACAAACCTGCTGATGAGAACTATAACTTGCTGTGCATCTGGAGCAACTGTTATGGCAAACATTGAAAATGCTGGTCCAAATGCAATAAAGGAACATCCAAAAAATGAAAGCAATGTCATCTTAAGTGTTTTTTAAAATTCTATAAGATATATATCTGTATAATAATACAGAGGCTGTGTGTTTGTGTGTCTGTCTGTAACAGGCAAAGTGGATGTGTTCATTTTCCTTTGATGTAGTCGAAATGTCTCATATGTTAAATTTTCTGACATTACGGTGCAGCGTCAATATCTTAATTTAAATAAATGAAGCCATTACAGTGCACTTAAAACTTTGAGGCCAAATAACTTGAAAACGAGGTGGTGGCTGCAGTCATTTTTCACTGCGTGGGTAACTAGGAACCACATGTGACGAATTGGGTAAGTTTCCCAAACCTGGGATCCTGAATCCGTTTCAGAATGGACCGGTTGATGACGTCATCAAAAAACCATTAAACCCCAATATCTCTGCAACTGTTTGTCAAAGATACAAGATCCTATACATTTTTATCAGTGTTTCAACCTCTACACATTACAGGCAAAGAATAAACTAAATTTTGTCTTTTTTTTTTGTATCTGCACTGCTAACGTCAACAAAACATCTATAACAACCTATTTTTCCATTATCCTTCTGCCAAAGTGAATTTTTCTTATTGACTAGTATATATATAATTATCTATCATGAGATAGTCCTTGCGATGATGACATACACTAACTAAACAGAAAGATAAAGTAAACAATTCACAGGTCATTTACTACCTTATTCGTGCAACTTTGAAGTAAAATTGGTGATTTTAGACCAAATCTAAGCCTTTACTAAATTTTTTTCTTTGTCATTGACGAATTAAAATCACACCAATCTTAGACTTTACCTTGTTGCCTTTTTTAACATTACTCTTTTGAGGCTAAATAGGGTTCTGATGAAAGGCGACCATGTAGCACCTTCGGAAAGTATATATTCTTGTTCATTGGATTGCAATCTGTGGCTATCATTGACGTATCCAGAGTTTTATTTATACCCAACTTTTCCTTAAGTTAGTATCTCCGTGAGGCATGGTTGGTGCCAAAGGAGAAATTTTGGGTTTTGAGGTCCTTAGATCGCCGGAAAATGGCTTTGTGGCACTCAAAATAGCAAAATTTTGTACAATTATTACTTGCATTTTATTACATAATTTTATATATTTTAGTTGTAATTCACATTGTTTTTTAAAAACAGATGTTCATTGAAAAAGTTTTTATCAATCTCGAAACAAATGTTATGTTATACACGTGTTTGAACACTGAAAACATACAAATATGGACCAATAAAATTGTGATTACCAACCTTGTCCCCAGGGCTGTATTGATTCCGACGGGAAACCGTTCACTAGCCTACGTTCACAGACGTGGCGTTGGGTCTATAACATAGGCTGAAGCTATCGTTCATTCGATTTATTTTGAAATGGCAGAGTGAGTAAAGATGGTGGTGGACTCGTGAATTCAAAACATTCAAATGTTACGAATGTGATCGTATGTACGTCAAATCCAAGCAGTTTAATCGTTTTAAAGGATCGCAAATTTGCTGAAGAAAAACATACTACTTAGAGCTTATATTTACTTAATTTACTAGTGTTTTTTTCTTTGCATTTTTTATTTTTTGGGAAAAGAATTTGGGATCACATACCGGTAAACCGGTAGCAAAACCTCTCTGGATACGTCGGTGGCTATAGATGCATTGAATGTTCGAGTTGTACCCAGATCGATCTCTTCTGTGGTTTTCCTTTTTGATGGGTGAATTGCTAATTAGGACATACAGGTCTCATAAGTCAGTGTG
>JASGCC010000011.1:266343-284301 GCA_030067915.1 Hydractinia echinata
TGAAAGATAAATGTATTATAGCTTAGCTATAAAATCGTGATAAGTGTGTTATAAAAGAAAAAATAAGAATATGTAGTCTGAAAATAACCTTTCGTAACTGATTATGTAAATAAAAATTTGCTGCCACCTTAAAGATATTTTCCAAGTTGTTTTTCAGAGAAAAGGAGAAAATAAATAAATTTTCAGCCTTGCCGTTGTTCTTATTTTGTTTTTATTGTTCATCAATTTTCAGGTTTATTATTTTTCTTTTAAAATTGTTCTTATAGAGAAATGAAGTTTATGTAAGTTAAGTTAGCTATGATTTACGGTTAAATCAATCAAAAATGGAATTTTAAAATTTTAGAATATCCAATGATTTTGTTCCCCCATATTACTCAGTCCTCTTCAAAGTTCAGTACTTTTTCAGATTATTGCTATTGGCGGAAATCTTTAAGCCGCAGGGCTTCTTGTTTACAATTAATTCGGGTAAGCTATTTTTCTATCCCCATCCCGGTATAAAATATTACGGAGTTTCATAAATATAAGCTTTTCTCCATTTGAATTTTGTGTTCGAAGTTATTATAGCAAAGGGATGACGAGCAGAACCATTTAACCATGTTTTAGATCAGTTAAATGTTGTATAAAAGTATAAATATAAGGAAGAAATATATACTAAAATTAGCAATTTATGCCTCAACTGCGCCCATACGGTATAAACTTTATGAGCAATTGACCGGGAAACCAATAGGGGTAATCGAGTGCAACATAAACAAGCTAAAAATTTGTCCCTACAAGCGTTTCTCTAGTGCCCAGACCTGCGCGGTATGAAACTCCGTAATAGTGAAACCTTATATAGCGTAGGCATTAACAAAGATTTTTCTCTGGAGAATAACGGTCAGACACCAACCTCGTCCCCACGGCTCTGTTTTCACTTTTTGATATTGGGATGGCATCAAAAAGTGGAAAATAAGCACTGGGGCTTAGGTTGGGTCAGAAAATCAGTCCGCAAGTTATGTAAGTTCTACTAGCAATTCGTAAGCAAGGAAAGCAACGTAAAAAATGCGCTGTTCTCTGTCACCAGGAATGTGTCATTGTAGCACAATCAATACCACCGTCCGTGACTCCTAAGAATTCGCATAACTAACATAAATTAGCATAAATTAATGTTATTAAAGATTTAGGATCCAACTAAATAACTGAAGTTCCTGTCTTATATAGAAACAGCGTACATACTTGCTTATGAATAGATACACTTTTCCTCTGCACCAAAATATGTCCGTGGTTGTATGTCCCTTTGCTGTTGTATGTCCCCTTGCTGTTTTCATATTCACAATATAAATAAGATATTTGTATATTTCTCTTTAAAATATATATATAAAAACTACATTTTATTAGAAAAAAACAGTGCGTGAAATGACTGTATATATATGACTCTACGTTGTCATATTGTGTCCCATGTTTGTACTTTGTCTCGATATCCTGAAATGTTCATCAATTTATGTAATATTAACATCAACAGCAATCGAGTTCAATTGCCTTGGTAACATTATTTATCAAGTTAACGCAATGTTGGTTCCACCGTTCTCTCCAAACGATTCTCGCCATTAAAACTTTTTTTTATTTTTCAACGTCGTTTAGGTCAGGAATCCAAAATGCCTGAAAATAAAAAAATAAAAAAAAAACAAAAAAAAAGGATTAAAAGGAAAAACAGGAAAAGAAAGCGAAGTTTTGAATATATCAATGAAAAGCAAACAGACAATGTGATATTCCTTACCAAGTTTGTACATCCAGTAGCAAACATCATATACTTTGGATTAAAGCGTACATTCCGACACGGTCCGGGATGCATACCGTCTAATATTGTAATTCGCTTTCCGCTATCTGCTGACCAGACATGAACTTTGCCATCAGTAGTACCTGCAAGGAGTACAGTTATGAGGTAACTGCGTGAAATTAAATGCTACTAACAAATTCAAACTAACTTCGTACAAGAGAATGCACCAATAAGTGGCAAACCCACGGTTTAAAAAGACGTTTGACACGTTTTTTTGAATATTTGAAAATACTCTTTTCTTTCTTCTTTTGATATTTTTTATAAATTATGATAATTTCTATTCTTATAATTTCTGACATTTAGCTTTTTGTAAACCGATATGTTTTTAATATAGTCTTTTCGCCCTAGCATCCTCTGTCACCTCGGATTCCCTTAAATGTACACGAACTTAGGAAAGTTTAATTCTTAAAATTTTTATTTCGCGAGAAATACCTGCGAAATTTATGCTTGAAAAAATTACCCCCGTTGAAGTAACACAATCCACACAACAAGAAAACAAGCTATTACCTGACAAAACGTATTGGGAATCTGGAGTAAACGAGGCTTCCAAATATATATCCCCATTTTTACCTGGAGCCAGTCCCTAGTAACAAAAGCACAAATATATATATTTTTTTGAAAGACTGCCTCTAACACAGCTAAAACATGAAAAATTAAAAGCGGGTAGCAGAGACGACATGTTTTTTAGGAAGACCAGAATTTTCAAAGTTCTTTAATAGTATATAAATGTAGAGGGCAACTAGACGTGTCAACTTGGCAAAAAAAATAAGAAACTTTCCAGTATAGGTATAGATTTTGCTAGGATTATCAAAACAGCTTTGTAACGCTTTTGAAGTTTTTTATTAGAAATAATTTGCAATACCAGTGTTTCTTACATCTTCACCAAATTTCAGTAACTGTTAAATAAAAAAAGTCAAGGCACAAGCAAACTAGTACCATTTTGAATTATTTTTTTTATAACCGTTTAGTTACCGTGAATGTGTGCAATAGATTTCCTTGAAAAGCATCTAACAAATGGACTTCTCCTTTGGTAGTCGGAACAATAAATTTCTTCCCATCATTACTGAACTTGATGCCAGAAAGTTCAACGCCAGTTTCTGACTGCGGTAAATTAAATGTCGCAAAAGGACCCTGAAAATATAAACCGATATGTCAACCTCAATTTTGTAAAAATACATCAGGATGTTAACTTGCATTTCGTAAATGTTTATAGATAACTGAGCAAGATTTCTAACTTCTCAGAAATCTGCCAGATCTTGGTAGTCTGTCCACAAAACTTTATAAAATTAAACCCTGTATTCATTATCCCTACATACCTTATCAAACGTGCGTAAGTCATAAAGTCGGATGATCTCTGAATCTACACCGGCCGCAAATATCAACCCTTCTGGATCAAATGAACATACGGGACGACCTGACACATGCATCAAACCCTAAAAAACGTGGAAGCATTCTAATGTTCTACACAAACGATTTTTACTGTAAATGCTTGATTTAGCATCCCCTCTCCCTCCTAAAATCTAAAAAAGGACAAGGTTTTAATTGTATTTAGAAAAGTATAATTGAAACTTCCTGTAGTAACGAACCCTCTTTAACCTTGAACGTCCAGAGTAACAACAATATTGACAACAACAATAAAAATTGCAATATTTCTACCTGACAATTGTTGGAACGTAAATCCCACAAACGAATGGTTCTATCTAAAGAACCTGATATAAATGCATCATCCACTGGAGACATATGGAGTGCCACAACGCTAAAGAATAGACGTTCAAAAACGTTAATATAACTACAAATGAAATAGGTTTATATGCAAATTAAAAAAATTCAGTAGACAAGAAAGTTTGATAGTGAAGGAAATAACAAAGTCTTCAAGTAGTTACACTTTGGGAAGAAATTTTTCTGCAGAAAAACCGCGAACACTTTCTTCCCTTAAAGTATTTCACGAAGTTTTACTTAAGCCGTAAGTTGAGGTCACACATACCTTTTTGTATGTCCAGTAAAATACCTCACATATTTATTATCGTGTAAAGACAAGTAGCGTATGGTATCTAGAAATATAACACCTTGAGGTACATTGTTGCAATAGAGGTTAAATGAAGTTTGTTTTTGGATTTACATGATATGCAGTTAGTTCAATGTTTCATTTTTCACTTTTCAGCTCCAGGGCAATGTTCTCCAAAATAATGATGAAACCTATCAAAATTTATGGAGTAAATACTCGAATGAAATTATCATGGATTTTTTTCTATGGCTACGTACCGTCTACTTTAGTTGAAGTGTGTATCACTGTGTTGTTAGCATGTGTGAACTGAATAAAAGCTACACCATATTTTTTACTGTTCGCAGTTTTTCGTTGTCTGAAAAAAATATAATATATAGCATAACATCTACTAAGTTGCAAATCTCACAGCCACGGTACATGCGTATTATTATGGGAAAGTAGAAGAACGGTAAATTGATCAAAACAATCATTTTAAAAGTACGGTGGTTTAAGACAAATAAATTTTAAACTTTATAAGGTGGCAACAGAGATTTTTGTAATAAATTCTGTAACTTTTCTACAACTTTTCCATTATATTTTTAAAAAATTCTATAACCACTGAATGCAGTAAAAATATTTTTCTAAATATTAGAAATTGAATCAGAATTCTTGCGATTAATAATGGTATGTACGTCACAGAGATTAAAAATGTGAGACAGTTATCAAAATTGTAGAAAGTTAGAAAGATCATTAATGTGACATTAACATTTTAATAATTCCCAATGATTTTTTATATGAAAGCTTCTTTCGGAACAAACAAGACCACCCTGTTCATAGTAACATCATAGCCAAGTACCTCAGATTCACAAGAAAAAATGTTAAATGTGACAATTTTTTGTCACATTTAACCTTTTAACCTGACAATGACAATGTAATCAAACAGTAAAATTTTCAACTTGCCGCCAGGGAAGGAGGTTTAAAAGCAACTGCAAATATTACACTCACTTTCCATCAAAACAATCATAAATAACAATAGAATCATCAGCACTACTTGTAATCAGAGTGTCACCATTTGATGTGTAATCTATGTGATTGATTTTATCGGAATTATCACGGAATATTTTTGCTGGTTTGAAAGCTCGCACAACACCATCTGTTAATTTCATTGTTCAATTTTTTTTTGGCTTTTTATAATATCTAAAAATAATATGAAAAAAAAGAGTGATATGATGTAAAACGTAGGGAAGTGAAAACAGAGTGCTCAAAATAATCAAATATTTACAGTCAGACACATTCAGTACAATCCCATTCAAAGTACTTGAAAAAAGCAACCACAAGTAGGTTTGGTCATGTTCCTATGTAAGTACTGAAAAATTATTTGTAATAATGGAAAAAAAAGGGCTACAAACATTAAAAAACTATTTTGTCAACCATAGAAAATTACAAATTTTATTTACATTGTAAAATATTAGCAATAAAAGTTCGATATCACTGGCAATTTTTGGGCTAATTTTTCGTTTAAAAGTATTTGATGTTTATATGTAAGTTAGAATCTCCAATCTCAAAGCTTTTCTAAAATTGGCACAAAGTCACAGCAAAATGCTAATTATCTAAATTTTAAACAGACAGCAAAGCTAAAAATTTCATATCAAAATATATCCTCAAAAAATTAAGGTCAAATAAATAACGTAATTAAAATGTTAACATGACAAAACATAGATTTTGAACACTCAAAAAACTGCAAAAGTTGTGTCTGAATGGAAAATACTGATTGACTGATTGAAGGCTGACTTCTATCAAGAAAAAAATGCAATTTAAATAAACCTTTAAAAAAAAACATTCTTGAATAGCAATGCATAAAATTTTCTAGACATTGAGTACACTACCTAAAAATTATATTCATTATATATTTCAATAAATATTCTATAATATAAAATAAATAAAGGTATAAAAACATTTAATTACCATGATATCACATGGTAATTAATTGTAGCAATGGTCTAACAGATTAATTATCACCGACCTATTTCCTCAAGACAAAATAAAATAAATTATAATGCAAAATATTTTGCTCTGTAAATACAAAAATAAAATCTCTTTCTGCAAGAGTTGACAGATGTTGACAGATGTTGACTGTATGTTGTATAAACTAGAAAATAAAAAGAAATTTCCTTATTTTCTGAAAATTAATTAAGATGCACAAAAATGCAAGTCACATGATTCTCAAGAAGACTTTCTCATCACGAGTTTCTCATTTCTCATCACTAAGTAGAAAGAATTACCATTGACCAAATTGTGAAACTTTACTTTTTTTTAAGTCTTTACAAATAAAACTGCACTTACAAATTACTAAGGAGAAATGTTTCCTTTTATTTGTGGAAAATATTCTTTATGGCAGTTTGTATGCAACAGTTTAGCATACTTTGTCAATTGAATTGAGAAGTAATACTTGAGGTATTTCACCTTTTGTAAACAGAGTCATAAAAAGTATTGGAATTTAACACACACAAGTGAAGAACCATTACAGTATCCATCTTAGGCAGGACCAATTTAATCTTACACTCTAGTATAATATTTATAAAAGAATAATGTTAAAGATCATGTCACAAAACAACATGTTTGCCAAGTTTTTTTTTAATATGGTTTGTCCACTAATAGAGTGTTTTTTAAGTTTTTTTATAATAAAATGGCATAGTGATATTTTGATAGTGACTTTCAAAATTTTATATGTGGATGTGAAGCTAATTTTTGCATATTCTGTCTGCAAAATACAACATTTTACCTAATTAGCTCTAAAACCATCCAAAACCTTACCAACATAGGAGCCCAAAAACACACAAAAAAAATTTGCAATTCAAATTCACAACCCTGATCCTATTACCTGGTAGTTCTTTTCACAAAATATTTTATTCTTAAAAATTCATATTCTGTATTATCTTGCATGCAATACAAATGACACATAAAAATATTTATGGGTATCACAACACTCCTCCGCTAAATATATTTTGTTTTGTAAAAAATATTGAAATAGTGTACAGAGAGAACATCAAAAAAAGTTGCTTATGGTTATAACTCATCTTTGAAATCCTTTTTAGTTGCTTTTGCAAAACATAGTCTTTGTAACAGGTTAATACTTTCCGTGGTGATGCTATTTTGAATAATATAATTAAAGCAGCTTATAATTCCAGTGAAAAAAACAAGTTAATTTTGTTAATTTTATATGAAAGAGCCTTAGAAGTTGTTTAGAACATTGTATGTATCGTTGACTAATTCTTATATCTTCTTATGATATTGGATAAGTTCCACTAAATATAAATGACATGATAAACTAGCTCTGAGTCAGGTGATGAATTTACCAATTTTACTGAGGCACATAGCAGATTGAATATTTTTAGCGATTAAGATAAGCGTCAGCATGAATTTTAGTATTTAGTTAATATAATTATGCGAGAGCGATTACATGTTTTAGAGCTTAGTTGATGATGTCATAATTTCACATAATTAGCAAAGCCTAATTTAAAAAAATAAGAAGATTCATAGACAACTTTCCAGCTCTTTTGTATGAAAACAACTTGTTTTCAAGGGTAAGCTTCAAATTGCTTTATGATGATTTTAAATTAATGCAATTCTTTTGAGTTCTGCATAACTAATAACCACTGCTAAACTTTCCCAAAACATTTTATATTTTTCACATGACAAAGCCTTGAAATTTACCAATACTATACTGACATTACAAGGATGCTGGTAAAACGCCCATTACTTAGTTATTCTTTGCGTGTATTCTCATACATATTGCGCTAAAAATGTATTTTTAAAAAAATCTACATTCATTTTCTGCCTCTTAATTTTCCGAGTTGTTAACAAAGTGATTTTTCAATTTTATGCAGTAAGGTATAACGAAATACAAGCAATCCCACTTTAGAAAACATAGACATTCTGATACATACTATATTTTGGCACACACTATTGAAAATGCCTTTTTAAATTATTCTTTGATGGAGACCAAATTATAATGATTGGTCTAAGATCTTTATAATTATGACATAGAACTTATGTATTGTATTTCAAGGCACTTTCAACTTTTTTCACTTTTATGAGACAACTTTTTTTGATGTGGTCCCTAAGTAGTTGTGGTCCCAAGTAGTTTCAAGTTTCACAATCCTGCCAATGATAAAATGATTGCTCATGCACAAAAAATAATATTGTTAAAAGTTATTTATTCTAATATATAAAAACAAACACACTGGTACATGTCATTCGTTATCAATAAATCGAAAACAATCGCTAATTATTTTCCATTTTTCATTGTCACTCAATAATAAAAAAAAAGTCTGACTAAAGTACTTCCTTTCTTTTTCGTTGCCATATTTAACGTATCCTTCGCATACTACAAGTATAGAAATACGATTCGAAGTAGCAATTCTGTTGATTGGTTGACAGTCCATCGAAGTAAGTTTATGAGCAGTTGCAGGAAGGCTTACAAAAAACTCGTTTATTTTCGTAGTACCAGCATAAGCATTACCATTCCAGACAACAGTTGATATTTCAGCATAAAGCTTCACCAATTTATGTCTCTGTCTGTCAAAGGTGCTGAAGTATAGTTTACCAAATTCTTTTGCAGCCAGACATGCTTGATTAGATAAGTACTTAAAATCGGTAGGTGCTGCAACTGCCATTTTTGTGTCTTAAAAAATTGAAAAAAATAATAATTTTCTAAGCATGAAAGTGGGACAAGATGCATTTTCATTGTCAAATCTGCCAAATAATCATAGTACTTGAGTATAGATTTTGGTTCACTTTTTTTTGGGCTACTGTGTTCCATTGTGATAAGCCAATTGAACTTACTGGCTTATAGTTTTGTCCCCGTCATTTAGGTATCTAATCTTATTGTTATCCCTGTAACTTTCATTTCTTATTACCATTTAGGGATAGGCTTGTGAGAAAATCCAGAATATGACTTTTTAATAAACTTAACTTATATATATACACATTGAAAAAAGATTTATATTATATACATAAAATATTTTTTGAAGTGTACAAGTTTTTATTAGGAATTATATAGTGAAATTCTAAAAACAGTTAGAAAAATCTTCAAGCTTTGCACCAATGATATAAGTCAGTTGTTTAGTTACTAATATAGTTGTTTCCGACAATATGAATTAGTTCTTTTCTACCTTTGTACGTTAGTTGATTAGTACTTTGGACTGGAAATGAATCTATGTAATCTATTGTAAGATATCCAACTTTGTTTTATGTTAAAGTTTAATCTTAAACTCTCTTTGCAAAAAAATACTTTAAAAAGACTTATGTTTATTTAATAATTTTTTATCGTTCTGTGTTGATCCCTTGAACCAGGGATATTGCAGTTTTCGCTTTTGTCGGCACATGCGTTCCTTAATCGGAACTGTATCGTTCGAATTAGCTAAAGTATCTTTGTATATAGATTTAAGCATACCAAATCAGATGTTTTACGGTCAGAATGGCTAAAACTCGTACCCACTTTGGTCGACTTATATTTGAAATAATCAACTAAAACATTAAGCTTGACAAACATTATGACACACAGAATTCGTTGTTTTAAAGCTCCCATTTAAGCTATGAAAGTCGTGCAAGCACAGCATCTCTCAACTAGACAACTGCCTTAGATATCAATCCTATTCTCATGCTGAGCGTTAAGCAGAAAGGATAGATTCACACTTTTTGGTTTAAACCCAAGACCTGCCGCACTGGAAGTGAACGCTCTACCATAAGGCTACTATAGTCGGTAGCACAAGTATCACTCGATTGCGGTAAACAAATATGGCTGAAAAAAAAATATCCCTGGTTTGTGGTTAAGCCTAACCAGATAAAATTTGCTGCTGAACATGACGGAACGGACTTCGCGCAGAGCCCACAATTCGGCGATTCGGTTCAGCTTTGGTTGCCGTAGTGATGATTGACATTTTGCTTAATTGACGAATCGCATTTGTGCTACATCCCCCATTTTTAAAATTTCGCTGGGTGAAAACAAATCTAGTTTGTAGGGGGGAGAATGCTAAAAAATGTGGAAATGGAAGAATAATTAGCTTACGGAAGGTAACCACAATAAAAATCTGTCTGGAAATAATGATGCTTTAGCTACAGTAATCTAGATTTTGCTCCAAAAAATTATCTTTGCTCAAACTTCCTAACATTGTTCTTAAAACTCCCAAATGTGTGTAGCTCTGCACTCTCTTCACCTAAAATACCGAAACTTTTCACCTCCAAAAAAATTGTTATGACATCAAAACCGGAATCGCCGAATATAAAAACAAAAAGAATATGTTGAATACTATGCTTGATGTATATTTAGAGCATCTGAAATAAAGACCCCAACAAAGGCCTCAAAGTATTTAGCTAATTGTTGAGTCTCTCTGGCTATTTTCACATTCATAATGGTTGTGTGTGGTGGGTATGTCTGCTTTTTTGCAGCCAGCTAGCTACAGCCAAGCAAGCATTTGTAAGAATCAGAGTATTTCCTATAGTTCTTAAAAAGCGAAACAACATTTTAAAATACAAGGGAGTATGAAAAGAAAGCATAACTAAAGCAAGGCATAAATGCTAGGAAAATAGTAGAAAAAGGATGTTATGTTGAAGCGTGGTGGCATTCTCTCGCTACTTCACTCGCCATTTTCTAAGGACCATGAAACTGTACTTTATGCCGGTTAAGTATATTGCTCCTGCCCCTCCTCGCGTTTCCTTTTTGTCCCCCAGCGCTTCTTTGTCTGTCAATAGACAGGTGGTGGCTACTTCGTATCGGCCAAATTGTGGTCCATAAAACATTTTATAAGGAGTTGGAGTTGCTTTATTTCCCACAGAATAAATTATATTTCATATTTTGTGACCACAATTTGGCCGATACGAACTAGACACCACCCAATAGACACGTCTGGCCTGAAAACTGACGAGGCCTATCTTCGTTTGTGCCACAAATTTTGGAGAGCTGTAGCTAGGCTGCAACAAAGACATAATTTGGGGTGATTTGGTTTTCTAGTAAAGACCCTAACTAATAAACAAAGTATTTTGTAATTATTGGATGTATCCAGGGAGATTGGCCAGGCTTAACTACATCATAAAAATCGAAATGCAGATGTTCCCCTCATGTATTTTCTTGTGACTTAAGTTTAATGTTGTTTGTGGGTTTGAAAATAGTCGGCGTTAATTATGTGTATATAAATTTGCGCTCATGTTTAAGGATACCGTAACCCCGTTCCCGTTCCAAGAGATCCTTAAGACAAAAGCTCGAAAGGTTTCACTCAAGGAGCTCTTGGACCAGAAAAAAAATTTAAACTATTTCTAGGTCCCTCAGTTTAATGACCTCTGAAGCACAAAACAACTGTCAAATCGGAAAAGAACTATTGCGCAACTTGCACTAAAGGCAACAAACGAAACCGTCCAAGGCTGCATGAAAGCATACGATCCATCGAAGCCTAGACAACAAAACATTAAAACCTTAAAAGACACGATTATTGCCACACTAGAATTTCTGTCAAAAGAAAAGTCTACGTACCCAAAACAGGAAGACCTGGTCCATAAATTGTGTCTAAAAATTAAGAACTCTTTTCCTGATATCTGTCAGATTTGCTGGGTGTCATACTCCTACAAAGTTGATAATGAACCACTATTAAAATGTAGATCATGTGAGCAAGAAGTTCACTCTCCATGTTATCTGAAACTCTTGGAGGAACATAAACCTTGTTGACGAAAACGATAATGTGGCCAACTTCATCACCAAGGCCCTGGGAACGAGGTTGATGCAAGATATTCCCTCTAAAATACCTGGGATGTTTTACTTATACCCGTCGTGACAGAGGGAGAAACAGTTGCAGCGAAAAAGACTGAGGTAAAGCTACCATGCTCAACTGAAAGGACGCACTCATTGTACATTCTTTTTTCTTCTTCTCATTTATCTCATAGCATTTCATCTGTTGGCGTTCGGGTTGAACAAATGCCATTTGACCTGTACACCAAAAATCACATCGCATCTTGCTTCACCATTGCAATTTGCTGTTGCTTGATCGAAAGTTTTTCCCGTTAACTGTTGTAGCTTGAACTCGAACATCTTTATATAATTCTTTCAAAAGGGCAGCAGTAAAGTTTCTTTTGTGGTTGTGCGGAAGGCTACCCCCACCTTTTTTTTACACCAGAGAGCATGTTAAATATCAAATATCGATCCACATCCACACAATTCAGGGAGCCTTGAAAGCTCCCAACCATATCTGATACGAAAGATATCCCAAAACTGTTGCTTAGTTAACATGTATCCTTCATCTTTTAAGGGCAAAGTTGTCAACCAGATTGATGCCCCCTTTCACAACACAAAGTGAATAAAATTATTAAAAAAAATTATTTTTAATAATTTACTCACTTTGTTTTTACGTTCATTTATTATCACCATGGCTATAATTTTCACAAAAAAAGAGAAGTTGTCACAGATTAGAGAAAGTTTAGATGCAGAAAAGAAACGTTTGAATGAGTCTTTATTTTTTCCTTAAATTGCGAATCTGCTTTACAATGTCGCGTCGTAAAACTTCCGTCATCATGATAGAGTTGGAGTATTTAATCTCACAAATCTCTGAAAACGTTGGGATACCTAAACCACCCAATTTCGGAGGCAAGAACAGCAATCGTCTTTCCATTTCCGAACATTTAAATCCACCATTCAAAGCATGAATAAATTCAAACAAAATGATATCAAATATTTTAAAAATATTACCACTTATCTGTTCAGTCATTGTAATATAAATATTATCATGTCATGAACAAGCGAGTTTATTCTAGACTACGTTTCGACAGCTACAGCTGTCATCGACGGGCAATGATCGTAATCATCTTTGGCTATTTATTATTTGACGAGATAATTAGAGGATCGAAATTAACCAATCAGATCACAGCAATTAAACTAATTAACTTTTACACGGACCCAGATGGAAGCAATATATTGATTAAAATCTTTCCTTTTTCTAAAAGTTCGCTTTATATTACGTTTGTCCCGAACCATTTTTGCACTTTTTCCTAAATGTTCGCTTTCCGAAGTGCGGGTAACCATATTTCTGGAAGTTGATAGGAAATACTATTGATATGAGTATTTCTGTCTATACTATTTATGGTTTCTTTTACTTTTCTTGCTGTCCAACCAGACTCTCGGTCTATGATCTTTTTATTGTCCCAGTCAATAACATGATCATTCTTCCAGCTATGGTCCGCAATCTCATTTTTGTCTGTATCTGCGTTGCGTACGGCTCTTTTGTGCTCTTGCACACGTTGTTTAAACATTCGTTTTGTTTCACCGACATAAACAGCATCACAAACCTTACACGGGATTTCGTAGACAATATTACATTGACTCTCTAGACATATTTTGTCTTTCGGATGCGACAGTATACTACGTAGCGTGTTTTTAGATTGAAACACTGGCTTTATTTTATGATCTTTCAATACCCGACGAAGCATTTTACTTGTCCCTGGTATATATGGCATATACACTGTAGCTACTGGTTCATTTTCCGCATCTTCCCCGTCACTGCTCTTATCAGTCCTGTTCCTGATTTTCCTCTCAACTTTTTTAATGCTCTGTCTCGAGTACCCATTTGCAAGTAAGGCGTTGTTTATATGAGATAACTTTTTCTTTCGGTCATTCTCTCCACTGACTACATTGACTGCTCTGTCCAGTAATGAGGACACTACACTTTCTTTGCAGGACATTTGGTGATTAGATGTGTAGTTGAGATATTGATCAGTATGAGTTGGTTTGCGGTATATGATACTGATAAGTTACCACCGTTGCGAGACACTAGAGTGTCTAAGAAAGAAAGCGTACCGTTCCTTTCGTGTTCAATTGTAAATTGAATCTTCGGGTGCAAATTATTGATATGTTCATGAAACGCGTCTAGATGTGCTCTTTTTATTATTAAAAAGACGTCATCCACAAATCTTTTCCAAACTCTTGGAGCGTGATCTGCAGTTGTTAAAGCTGTAGTCTCATGAGCCTGCATATATATTTCAGCTACCACAGAGGATGTTGGGCCACCCATAGCCACACCGTCAGTTTGCGTAAAGAAGTTACCGTCAAATAAATACCATGTTTTTGTAAGCACAACTTGGACCAAGGACATTAGTTTGTCAATAGGTATGCGTGTTTTGTTCTCATACTCATCATCATTTAGCAGTAATTCCCTGATGATATATAATGTGTCCTTTATCGGTACACTTGTGTACAGTGAAGTAACGTCAAATGATACCATACACTCGTCGTCCTCGATCCGTATGTTTCTGATAAATTCCGAAAACTCTTTCGAGTTTTTACAGTGATCACTCTTTGTGTAATTGCTAAGAATGGAAGCTAGGTATTTCGATAAATTATACAAAGGCGATCCTGTACACGACACGATTGGGCGTATAGGAATTCCAGGTTTATGTATTTTAGGAAGACCATAGAATCGAGGCGGTGAAGTGTCTGAAGGTCTCAGTTTGTAATACAACCTATCATCAATGCTGTCGTCTTTATTTAAACGTATTCCTTGTGTCACGCTTGATAGTTTCTTTGATCTCGTTTGAGGCGTGTTGTGTTTAAACAACGTGTGCAAGAGCACAAAAGAGCCGTACGCAACGCAGATACAGACAAAAATGAGATTGCGGACCATAGCTGGAAGAATGATCATGTTATTGACTGGGACAATAAAAAGATCATAGACCGAGAGTCTGGTTGGACAGCAAGAAAAGTAAAAGAAACCAGAAATAGTATAGACAGAAATACTCATATCAATAGTATTTCCTATCAACTTCCAGAAATATGGTTACCCGCACTTCGGAAAGCGAACATTTAGGAAAAAGTGTCAAAAATGGTTCGGGACAAACGTAACATAAAGCGAACTTTTAGAAAAAGGAAAGATTTTAATCAATCTGTTGCTTCCATCTGGGTCCGTGTAAAAGTTAATTATTTTAATTGCTGTGATCTGATTGGTTAATTTCGATCTTCTAATTATCTCTTCAAATAATAAATAGCCAAAGATGATTACGATCATTGCCCGTCGATGACAGCTGTAGCTGTCGAAACGTAGCCTAGAATAAACTCGCTTGTTCATGACATGATAATATTTATATTATTCAATGATATCATCCACTTGTTGCAAAAATCCCAATGTTTACGTTTTTTACTTGTTGCAAAAAGTTTATTCTTGTATTCTTGCATCCACTTACAAAGCAGCTGTAGGCATCTTTGCAATTTCGGATAACGGGGAAATTTCTTCAGACCAGTATTCATTCCTGCAGACCAGTATTCATTTTTAAACACACACAATCCAAGAACAGCACCAAGAATTCTTTTACCTGTTGTTGTGATGTTCACACTGCCATCACTAAAAACCAGATTTGCTTTTTTAAATACGTCATTTTTTTACAATTAATTAAGATTTTGTTGCCTCCGGAAAGTATGTAAACTTTGACACAAGTAGGCAGAGTTGATTCCCACCAACGACTCTGAAGCATCAGTAACATCATCAGCATAAGCGACTGTCTTTGTTTCATTGACCACCTCCATAATCATGAATATCATGGAAATTATGCATAAACAGCCATAGTGATGTAATCACCCTGCGTTGTCCCTTCTTCAGACTTCAGCTCCATTTCTCCAAACACAAATAACCTAGATGCTATGGAATAACAATTGAGCATGAACGTTAAAATTGATGGGAAAATTATCTTTATATTATGTAAGAAAACATTTCTGTTCACAGAGTCGAAAGCATTCGCAGCATCCACTAATTACACAGCTTCTATTTTCTCATCCTCAAATATAGTGTTCATTGCATGAACCGCAGCTTCACAGCTTGCATCATGTCCAGCACATGTCTGCAACGATCCAACCGATGAAATGATATCATCACGAACAGCAGATATAACAACTTTGCCCGCGATTCTTCCGAGTACCTCACCAATACCAATAGGACGAATCCCCAGGTTCTTATCTAGAGGAATCAGACGATATACTAAAAATGCTTCCAATGATTCAGAAACTTCCTTACTAGCGCATAATTTTCGCATGCCTTTGTGAAAATGTTTCACATAAAAGTATCTTTTTCCATCCGTCAGCATCAATTCCAGATGGTCCGGATCCTCCTTTTGTCCTGATTGCCGCTTTCCTAGCCTCTGCATCAAAACGATGGACGTCTCCTCTGGTAACAAAACGTTAGGGTCAGCTTTCTGTGCGGTAAGATGCTTTATCCGTAAGTTAGATAAAATATTTTCTTCATTTAGGGATAAAATACCATCTTTTGGTCAACATTTTGATGGCACCATTAACATTGCCTTTTACCATCTCTATAGCAATTTTCTTCGATATTTCTGCCACAGATTTTGGTTTGTTAAAGGATTTTAAATTGTCCTGGATAGTTTGACTTTCACGAAGAAGTTCCGATAAATTTCATGCATACCACAATTGCAATCGTCTTTCCAATGCTTTTAGATAATCCTTTGCTTTGCTGTTTTTCCACGCTTCTGCAGCAATAAATTACCCTTAAAGCGCCGTATTAACAAGCCAGCCGTTCATCAGTCTGGTGATCTCATCTATATATCGTGTTCCAGCTGTACCGGTAGGTAACAAAAACAGGTTCTTCCTCAAATATATCATATAGACATCCGTTAAAGTCTTTTCAAAACTCTTGTCATCAATTGATCCCCATTTGTTTTTATACCTTCTGCATAACGGATTGCTTCAATAAACTGAGGTTTAGGTTCTATTGGTAAAAGTCTTTTATGCTCACAAGATTTTCCATGTAGTTCAAATCTTTTTCTGTTTTAAAAATCCTCTTGCGATCTTCACAGCTGAATTTGTTAATAACGTCTGAAGTAACGGATTTTTTATTGCGGCATCCTTTACAACAAACAGTTCACGATCAAATTTAACGTTGAATCTCAACAAATATCAACTTTATTCTTTTTTAAAATTTACATTAACTGAAACAAAGTTTAGCATAGTTTCAATAAATTCCCGTTAAAGGAAAGCTTCCGCCATCTCGGAACACACGACGCCAATAAATACGTTTAGAAATAAGCGACTTTCCTTTAAGAAATGGGAGAACGTTTACAAGATAAAGAAACTGATGCAGTCTGTGCCAATCAGGACTATTTCGATATGTTCTGTAAAATGAAACAAGTTAAAGAATCCTTGTCAAAAAACCTTTTTGCAGTGTACCATTCTGGCAGTTCAAACTGTTTAAACTTACAAAAAGCTTGTCTAATTCTCGATAACATTTAGAAACAGGACCATGTCGCGGAGATATCATTCCTAACCGAATACAACAACTATGATCCGCAAGTTTAACAACAAGAATTTGACTTCTACGTAACGTGGAATTGCGCTTTCGAAGAGGACTATGAGCTATTGTTTGGTGTAGACACAGCGGCATCCTCTGTTGTGGAGGATGTATTTGCACACCGAGGGGATTTCATAGAAAGACAAACACATATTGTTTCAATGAACACCATGCTAAATGAAATCTACCAACCTCAGCCTGAAATGATGGAGTCCCTTGCTCAAGTTCGCTCAGAGATTGATCTTAAAGAAGCAGAATCGTTTTTAAATGCGTCCTGGCCCATAAGACTCAGGAAAACACGGTGAAGATAGCATCGTTTCAACAGATGTCACTTGGGCTTACCATAACGTCTTGTTTTTACTTTCTACAAGTCATCATTCAATATTGTAATTACCAGGAATAATCAAACGCTGGTGTACCGCTACCGGAATGCGAAAGCATTGCGAGACTTCTCGGATAATCAAATCAATTCCATTGCCACTCTTCGAGATTTGTAATGTAACATTGTTCGTGCAACTAATGTGAAAACCAAATAACGGTATATCCCCTTTACTAAGCTATTTAACGAAGAAAAACAGATCTCCAAATTCCAAATTTTGACTGGTTGGTACACGCGAAATCTTTTTAGTTTTCTTATTCGCGAAATTAATTCTCGCGAAAATTTATTCCCTTGGTAAGGGTATGTAGCTGTAATGAGCAATCAGTGGTTTCAGCTTCGTCCCCAGGGCTCTTCTACGCCTATAATATTCTGACGGTACGGCTCCGTAATATTACGAATTCTTTCCAATTCTTAGAGAATATATAAAAATATTGCTCCAACTACCTTCCCT